>JXWZ01001797.1:0-19473 GCA_000956215.1 Anopheles farauti No. 4 | reverse complement strand
GAAAGTGATTATAATGAATGTTTTGTTCAAACAAAAAGTTATGATGTGCATGTTTTCTTTATTTTCAAGTGCCGTTTGACAGAAAAAATCGCGTGAGCAGTGACACCCCCTTGCGATTCATCGCGCGACGAAATCGCGCGCGATGGAGCAGTGACACCAGCCTTACCTGTAAGATGAACACAATTGCGCCCGTTACAGAAAATTAGGTGTGATAGTCGCTAGGCTGGAGTCACTGCACCGTCGCGCGCGATTTTGTCACCGAGCAAATCGTCACTTCTCACGCGATTCGCGATTCATGATTTTTCTGTCAAACGGCACTTGAAAATAAACAAAATATGCGCATCATAACATTTTTTTTGAACAACACATTCATTATAATCACTTTCCTATGGCATCCCATGCCTTTTTTTATATTTAAACATTCTTACACATTGTTTATCACATGTATGGATTTGACAGAACTCATCGGACCTGCGTTTTTGTCGTACGATGAATGCTGTCAAATCCATACAAAAATTTGACACCTTATGCATAAAAAACGCATCCGACGGAGTAGTGACTCTAGCCAAAAAAAAAACGCATCCGACGGAGCAGTGACTCCAGCCTAAGAAAGTTTTTTCGAGCAAATGTAAATCGGATTTCCCCCCAACTGTCATAGGCGAGCATAATTTGTCAAAAGGGTAGTTGCATATTATTCGAATGTTATTGAGTTTATATACATGGTACGTAATTCTTCAGATTGTTGTGCACAAAGGTCTGTTCTACGAAACTTGAAAATGGCAGTTTTTAACCAGTTTAACAACAGAATGAACTGTTCGTTGGGAGAATAATTTTAAAGTTTCCATTTTCCAACCAAAACATCAAAAGTTTCAAAATCTTAACTAGTGCAACATTTAATAAAAAATGAAAATAATGTGATAGCCAAAACAAAAAGAATAACGAGTAGATGTTCCGTATTTTTGTACATTTTTGCACTGAATTATATTTATTCTCTCGAAAAATTATATCTCACACGGCTACCTTCCGTAAATTACATTATGAGATTAAAGTTCACAATAACTAGGTACAATTTTCTGGCGCTTGTGTGTTAATTCGTCCTAGCTCCAAGTTCATGGTCCGTAACAGGGGATGTGTTCCACATCCACACTTTCCTCTGAAATCGTCCAAATCCAGAGCCCACACCATGCCACCTCCCAAATTCATTTGTTTTACAAACTGAGATTTTCTTCGTATTTCGTCCACATCGTCGTACGACACCCACTGATTACCGCTGTGCGCATAAGGACCAATTCTGCCCTCTGGATCCCTCTGCACGGACCACCCGTGACGGTTGACTTTGTCGCATATTTCATAGAACGAAAGGAAACCGCCTGCTCTGGTGAATTCTCCGGCCTCACCCGGTCCGTAGGACTTATCGTTCAGTCCATTGCGACGGGCATCAGCAAGCGAAAATGACTGCCCGTATAGTGGCATACCCATGACCAACTTTCTAGACGGTGCTCCCTTTTCGATCCAGTAGTTGATGGAGAAATTGGCATTGAAATAATCGTACGTATCGCCCGGGTAGTAATACAACGGAGCAACATGACCCGTTTGTTTGTCCCAGTTACCGTGGAAATCGTAGGTCATGACCGCAATCCAGTCAAAGTATTCGGCTAACACGGGCACATCGTAGCCGGCGTCTATCACCATCTTGCTGGGTGATACGGCTGCCGAAAGGAGCCAACTTCTGGGTCGGAACGCCACAGCCAACTCCTGTACCAGCTTTGCAAAGCCTTCCTTCTCATCCGGGTATCCTTTCTGGCAATCGACCTGCCAGCAAACCGGATACTCCCAGTCAAGATCCAACCCATCGAAATCATACTTTTCGATAAACTCTACGGCATGCTTAACGAATCGTGCCCGGGCTGTTGCATCACGCACCAATTTGCTGTACTTATCTCCGAGCGAATCGTTCCAGCCCCCGAGAGCCAACGTCACCTTCGCTCCCTTGCGTTTTTGCTCCACGACGCGTTCGTAGAACCGATTGTCAATATCGGCCCAGGAATCGTGCGTTTTGATCGTCAACGTTTCCCGATCGAGCACCGCAAATCCGTACACAATGTGTGTGCACAGTGTGCTGTCGATGTCGTCTGGAGTGTATTTTCCGTCGCCTTGTCGATACCATGCCCAGTTTGTGAAATAGCAAACTACCTTGTAGTCACCATTTCCGGGACTAACTTCATTAGTTGGTGGTGGCGCAGGTTTAACCGTTGTGGTCATTGCAGTTGTGGTAGGTCTTTCTGTAGTACGACGAGTAGTGGTTGCCGTCGTACGCCGAGTTGTAGTAGATGGGCGGTTTGTGGAAGATGTCCAACCGCCATCGTCCGTTGTAGCTGCGGTAGATGTTACTGGACGTTGTTTGTTTTTGCAATTAGTGTTCTCTTCCCAATCACAATAGCCGTTGTTCCAAAGCGTATTAGTAGGACATCTGTGAAGAAAAACATAACAGTTAAATGAATAAAACTGTCGTGTTTCTTAAAATACAATCGCAACCTCTTACCTCTGCTCGTAACGCTTGCCATGCTGACAAATATAGTATTTGGAACAATCCGACTCGTGAGGCACGAACAAACGTCCATCACAATCACTATTTGAAACCAGATCATCAATAAACGGTGTTGTCGTTCTCCTGGTAGTAGTTGTTCCTGTGGGTGTTCTCGTCGTTTTCCTCGTGGTCGATACAGCTCTGGGAGTCGTGGAAGTAGTTCTAGTGGTAGTAGTGTAAGCAGTTGTGGGTTGTTCCGTTGTTCTCCTGGTAGTAGTAGTAGTGCTGGTACTCATAGCTGTCGTTGGACGTTCGTTTGGAGGTTGTGATGGTTTGCCAGAGCCCAATATGCATTTCGGTCCTGGACCCGGATAGTTTCGCAACACACGATTAATTGTGCGCAACAGTGGATACTCCTCGCATCCACAAAGGTTCCGGAAATCGTCCAAATCCAACGCCCAAATCATAGCTCCACCGAGGCCCATTGCCTTAACGAATTCACTCTTGTGACGGATCATGTACTGATCGTCGAATGAAACCCACTGGTCGCCCTTATACGCATAAGGACCCATGCGTCCCTTCCGGTCGCGTACCACATTCCAGTTCTTCTTCTGTATGTTGGAACAAATCTGTAAACGAAACAGCGTTAGTTTTGTCGGTAGATATAGTCAGCTAATGTAACTTACCTCGTAATACGATAAAAATCCTCTCGCTCTAGTTTGATCACCAGCTTCTCCACCACCGTACGTGTTAGCGTTTAATTCATTATTGTTATTGTCCGCCAGCGAAAACGACTGGCCATACATTGGCATTCCCATCACCAACTTTCGAGGATCCGCACCTTGCTCAATCCAGTAGTGGATGGTAAAGTTTGCATTGAACGTCTTATCAACATCGTCCGGATGTTCATACATCGGTGCAACATGGCCAGTTTTTTTGTCCCACTGACCGTGGTAATCGTACGTCATGACCGCTATCCAGTCCATGTAGTCGGACAAAGTGCGAACATCATAACCGGCATCTATAACCTTCTTGCTCGGGGACACGGCTGATGATAGCAGGTACCCGTATGGTTTAAACGCTGTGGACAGCTCAACCACGAGGCTGGCGAATCCTTCCTTTTCGTCGCTGTAACCCTTCTTGCAATCCACCTGCCAGCACACCGGGTACTCCCAATCCAAGTCCAATCCGTCGAAGTTATATTTCTCGATAAATGTCATGACGTTATCAATGAAGCGTTTACGGGCAGCGGAACTGCGTACCAAACGACTGTACTTATCACCAGCCGAATCATTCCACCCGCCGATCGCCACCGTCACCTTCTTTCCTTTCTTCTTAAACTCCACCACCCGCTCATAGAATCGATTATCAATATCGGCCCATGAGTCATGCGGCTTAATCGTTAAAGCTTCGCGATCCAGCACCGCAAATCCGTATACAATGTGTGTGCACAGGTCGGCATCGATATCTTCGGGCAGATACTTTCCATTGCCCTGTCGATACCAAGCCCAATTGGTGAAGTAGCAAACGACTTTGTACTCATCGGCATCGATCAAGTTATCCTCCACTTCCGTACTGTCCGTACCGAATGCTGGTTGTTGTTTTTCAGGCGAAGAATTTACACTGCTGGGTGGTGCGGTTGAAGCAGCAACATGCTCATTCATTGCTATGTCGGGTACGATGGATGCTGTTTAAAATAGAACAAACAATAAGATTGTTGTGTTTTATACACTGCACCAGTTACTCACGAAGCACATCGGAACCGTTTGGCGCATCACGTAGACCCTCTCTAATCGCCGTTAGCAAAGGATGGCTTCCTTGCCCGCAGCGATCCTTGAAATCGTCCAAATCGAGTGCCCAAACCATGCCGCCTCCTAAGTCCATGGCGCGTATGTATTGAACCTTTCGGAGCAAGGATTCTTTATCGTCGAAAGATACCCACTGATTGCCCTTGTACGCATACGGTCCCATCCGTTGCAGGTCGTCTTGTACTACCGTCCAACCTTTGTTCTGAATACGATCGCAAATCTAGAAAGACAGCGGACTGGGTTAGCATTAAATCTAATTCCAACCAATGTTTTAATCCACCTCGTAATAAGCTAGGAATCCAGCAGCCTTGGTAAACTCTCCCGCCTGACCCGCACCTGGAGCCTTTGCATTTAGTCCATTTTTCTTCGTATCTGCCAGCTGGAACGATTGTCCGTACAGTGGCATCCCCATTACCAGCTTCCTAGAAGGGGCCCCCTTTTCGATCCAATAGTTGATTGAGTAGTTCTGTCGAGTGAAACCACGCCATTAGTAATCTTGGCAAACATGTTTCGATCAGTCGACTGCTTACCGCATTGAAGAAATCAATCTCATCTTCTGGATGATAGTACAGCGGCGCTACATGTCCGGTCTGCTTATCCCACTGTCCATGGAAATCGTACGTCATCACCGCAATCCAGTCGAAGTACTTCGCCAAAGTGGCAACATCGTACCCAGCGTCTATAACCGTTTTACTCGGTGAAACAGCGGCCGAAAGCAGCCATCCACGCGGTGCAAACGCTTCCGACAGTTCCCTCACAAGCGCGGTAAATCCTTCCTTCTCATCAGCGAAACCTTTCTTGCAGTCCACCTGCCAACATACCGGATACTCCCAATCCAGATCCAACCCATCGAAACCATACTTCTCCAGGAAACCGATCACATGCTCAACAAACTTTGCCCTTGCTGCGGCACTGCGCACCAACCGGCTATACTTATCACCCGCCGAATCGTTCCAGCCACCGATGGCAAGCGTCACTTTCAATCCCTTCTCCTTCGCTGCAACTACGCGGGTATAGAACTTGTTGTCAATGTCGGCCCACGAATCGTGCGTTTTGATCGTGAGCGTAGAGTAGTCAAGAACGGCGAATCCGTACACGATGTGCGTGCAGAGATCGGTACGAATGTGATCCGGTGTGTACTTTCCATAGCCCTTCCGATACCAGGCCCAGTTGGTAAAGTAGCAGACCATCTTGTAGTAACCGGATAGTGGTTCCAACACTGGCGGTGGAGTAACTGAAGCGGTTGTCATTGTTGGCCGTACCGTAGTGGTTCGTTTCTCCGTCGTCGACACAACGTACTGTGGTCCATCGATGTCGGGATTGGACCCCTGCCAGGCGTTATTTTCGTCCGAAATGTTTTCCGTGCTCTCGGGGACACCACCCGTTTGGGAGCATTTGGCGTTCGACGGCCAATCACAGATCTTCAGCTGCTGGTTCCAGTGCAACCCATCGGCACAGCTTGCCGACTCCAGCCGACCCCAGTTGCACACCAGATATTGGTTACAGTCTCCCGGATACGGTACGTGCGAGTTGCCATCGCATGGATCGTCCTCCGAGAGTGCCTTTAGCGCACCGAACGTGGTTAACAGCCTGAAGTACTTCTCATTGCTGACGCAGTTTACATTATCCTCCCAGTCACAACTCGTATCCGCTTGGCTCCAGTACAGACCAGGCCCGCACTGCTGGGCTATCTTCTTATCGTTCACGCAGATGTAGAAGCTATCGCAGCTCTTGTGTGGATAGTATTCTCCGTTCGTGCACGTTTCTGTTGGACGACTGACGGGCTTTTTGGTGGTGGTGGCCGGCTTCTTGGTGGGTCTGGTAGGATTCGGTGTATTTGGAGCTTGCGCGACGGTAGGCTTTCGACGGGTAGGACGAACCGTTGTTGGTTCTTCGGTAGTGGTGGTGGTGGTGGTGGTGGTTGTGCGTCGCGATGATGTTCTCGTAGGTCTCGGTGTTGTTGTTGTTGGTGTAGTCTGCTCGGGAGTTCCCGCATCCATCTCACACTTTGCCGATGCAGGCCAATCGCACAGCTTTGCTGCATCATTCCAATGAAGACCACCGGCACAGAATTGTTGCTTGAACTCGGATAGTACGCACCGGTAGTACGAATTGCAGT
This sequence comes from Anopheles farauti No. 4, assembly GCA_000956215.1. Lineage (NCBI taxonomy): Eukaryota > Metazoa > Arthropoda > Insecta > Diptera > Culicidae > Anopheles > Anopheles farauti No. 4. The sequence goes on along the minus strand of JXWZ01001797.1, from coordinate 13,019 downwards.
TCGTCGGGTGAGCTTTGTATTGATTGCCCTCGCAGCTTTCCGCGTTGCTAAGCTCTGGCATTACCAGACCCGGTACGGGGATGGTTGTCCCAACGGTAGTGGTCGGCGGGCTATAGGTAGTGGTGGTGGTAGTAGTTGTTCTTCTAGTAGGTCTAGGAGTGGTTGTAGTGGTAGTCGTAGTTGTGGTAGTGGTAGTACTTGTTGTTGTGGTGGGTGTTGTAGTTGTAGTCCGTCGTGTCGTAGACGTTGATTCCGGTTGCCACGATGGCCAAGTTGTATGCGAGTGTGCCGGGGTGGTGCTCTGAATACCTCCATCAGGGCTAAACGACATCTCGGCCGGTTTCGGTGTAGCCGGTTGTGAAGGACGCGAACAGTCCATCCCTACGGGAACTGGTGTATTCAGTCGGCCTAGTGCTCTGTTGATCGCTCGCAACACCGGGAACCGTTCCTCGCAACAACGATTCTGATAATCGTCCAAGTCAACAGTCCACGCTGCAATTCCACCGAATCCGGACTTCATCACGTACCGTGCCTTTGCCGTCACGGAAATTGGATCATCGTACCCAACCCACTGATCACCGTTCGAAGCGTACGGACCCGATTTCATCGATGCATCCCGACCAACCTTCCATTTTTGTTTGCGAACTCGTTGACAAATTTCATAGTATGCCAGCATGCCCGGTTGCCTTGTGTCGTCCCCGGCCGTTCCGGGTCCGATCGTAGGACTGCCTTCCCCGGGTGTAGCACGCGTAGTTTGAGCCAACGTAAACGTTTGCCCGTAGAATGGTACACCAACGATAAGTTTGCTCTTGTCGGCGCCCATCTTCACCAGTAGCTGCATCGTGTAGTCCGTGTTGTACTGTGGGTACTTATCTGAGGCACCACCGTACAGTGGACTCACGTGTCCGGTTTGCTCTTCCCACGAACCATGGTAGTCGTAGCTCATAATGGCCATAAAATCAACGTGCTTCGATAGCTCCGCTATGTCGTACGATACCATCAACACTTCCTTGTATCCCGAAATGCTGGTACTGAGCAGCAAGTTTTCTGCAGCAAATGCCATCTTCAGCTCTTGGATCAACTTGCTAAAATTGGTCTTATCGGTGTCGGAACCCTTCGAGCAATCGCTCTGCCAACAAACCGGATAGTTCCAGTCCATGTGCAGTCCAGAGAAACGGTGCCGCTTCAGGAAAATAATGGCGTTGGTGATAAAGTTTCTACGATTGGCTGAAGATCCGACCATCTCGGAGTATTTGTTACCCACGGAGTCCGTCCATCCACCCAATCCAAGCAACACAGGCACATCACCAGCAGCGGACACCGTACGGTAGTACATATCTGTAACGGAAATTGAGACATGAACAATACTTCTGCACCCACCACGAACAGCACAGATGTTTCTTACTGTTGTCCAAATCGGCCCAGCTGTCGAACTCTTTCATCGTCAACGTTGCTGGATCTAGTGTAGCAAACGAGTATATTATGTGCGTACATAGACTCGGATCGAGATGTTCTGGAACAAACTGAGCCTCGCCTTTGCGATAGAATCCCCAGTTGGTCATATGACACAGTACCTTGTACTCATTAGTAGCGGCTTTTTGGTAGCCCAAAAACTTCATGTAAGGATTCTGAGCCGTTACCGCATCCTTACTACTTAACAGCTGCTGGTACGGTGATCCGGCACGATATGGCATCGGTCGATTTGCTGGCTGCGACGGAAGCACATACGCCGCATATTTATCCTGATATGGCAGCACACGGAACGTTTCCACGTCTTGTGTGGCGATTGGAAGCAACTTTACCTGCTGTTTACTGACCACCGTTTTCACTTTGCTTACGGTGTCCTCTATTTCGTGGTCCATGTCAAGGATACGAAATTCGACGGCATCTCGAAGTGGCAGGCGTTCATCAACACTGCAACGCAATGTAACGAGATGTTGTTTGCGTTTACTCCAAACAGCGCACAAGGAGCTACTTACAGATTTGCTGGAACGCTCTCGACAGCATTTCGCAGCGGCAATGATTCACTGCCAAAGTCATTGTTTTCCGATGCGGCCACTTGCTTCTCGAATCCATGAGGTGGGATCTGTTCTACGCTGTTGCGAAAGAAGCTCACAGGTTCCGAGTGCTCGATTCTTATAGATGTCACGGCTGCCACCAGCCAGACTCCGACAATGGTCAGCTGTGGACGAATGGATTATATTATCGATTGTAGTCTGCTTGTACTTTTCCTTAACGTTGGTCGTTTATTGTACACACCCCTTTATATGGCAGAAGAATCATTCTGATGCTTTCACCTCAGCGAAGCATTGAATCTGTAATGAAAAGTCGACAAAACAATCTTAACGGGGAACGTACCTACTACTACAACGTCGCATTACCAAGGTGATCATAAATTCAACAAAACAATTAATCGCAACCCCAATCAGTCAAAATAAAGTGCACCATGCTGTAGAATGGGGCCACCACCAAACACGACAGCGTTTAATGCACCGAACGGAAAATTGTTTCAAGGTCTATGTCACTGGCAGCCACAACAGCGGGAGAGGTGCAACGCTGAAAGTGATGATTGGCGTCAGCGACCGAGAAACCAGTTCTTCGCCGTAACACGTGCAACCTCATTCAAGCACACGACAGATCTCGTGAGAGCAAAGAACCGGCGAACATAAGAAAATACTACGCGAGCTATGATTCAAGTCCACGGCTACGCACGGTACCGCTAGCATTGAGGCTCGACCGACCAAACACACCGCTCCGGATGAAAGAATGTAGTGGAATTGATATCCCACCGGTGAGATTGCGAGAAAACGATCAGCGTGTGCCACGACACGCTGAGAGGATGCTTTCAGATCACGTCACACTTTGGTCCAGTATTGGCAAGATGCTTTGTAGATTTATTGGAGCCATGGACGAGCGCTGCCCAATAAAACTTAAGCAGATCCGCATAGTACCATCGTGCACAATGTTTAGGGTGGGGTATGATTACTGATTCTGACCTCGTCGCACATGCATGTACTAATAGACCTTCACGCAGTTACTTTCGGGTAATGGTCAGGGTTGTATCGACGACATGGTATAGACCCAGTAGATCTTAAGGCGAATTATTTCTTTGCACAAACTTAACACTGCATTATCTGTAGCTCATGGTTTACTTATTGGAAAACTATACGAATTTTTTTTCCGAAGGACACCGAATTTTTCAAACACATCATTAAACATTGCACGCTTTCTACCAAAGTATTTGCTAATTCAAACATTTTATAACACAAATCCAGTACACAAAAATAATATTGAACGCGATATCATCATCATCATCGTCCACTCAAGTTCTCGTAGCAAATTTGTAGAGAAATCGTTCTTCCCCGTTTTCGATTCCTGTCCTCCTCGGCTATTGAGGTCACTTGGACAGTGCATAACGGTTTCGTACACCATTGTTGCACACGTTTTATACACCACCATCGCGGCAAAATTCTTTCAACCGCTGAGAAATCATTCGCACAAACACTTATTATTGATGTTTAACTTTCCCTATCGATGTTTTCTTTCACTGGCGTAACAGTCAAACTTCACCAACGAACTGGTTAGTTGCTTCGTACTGCTGCAGTTTTCATATTCCATGATTATCAGCCGATCAGCAACTGGTTAGGTTTTGCATTATGTTGCGCGCATATTAATTTCTCACGGGACGCACATGGCCTTCGTCGGTCTTTGCCTTAACACCGTTTCCTCACACATTAACAAGTCCATTTTTATGCGGCTGGTTTTTCTTTTTGCATAGCTTATCGACTTAGACTAGAATTGAAACACACATAAGCGCACCTTTTTTGTATGGCACAGCACAGAAATCACTTGCTCCACGCACTTTCGAACGAGCCGTTTTGCTGCTTCACTTGTTTCACTATCCTGAGCACCGCGACCGCGAAAGACGCCAACGAATCGACGACTAATTCTTATTCATCCCGAACTCCTTCTTTTATACTCTCCAGAACTGGACACCACACACACACACACACACACTGGAGTGGACGCCGAGCAGACGAGCAGACCGGGCGGAACCCGGCCTCCGAGTAACAAACTTGTTCTGTGACAAAATGGTATTCTTGTCGAGCCGTTTTCTCCTTTTTGTTTTAGTTGATTGTGTGGTGATGTAGAAAAAAATAATACATAAATCCTCGCACTCTATCCCCCACGGAGCTGGGGAGTTTGGATTTTAATATTTATATTTTTGCACATTGACTAATGCACGACTCAGCTTTAGTCGCATCTTTCAGTCGCGGCCGTTCACCCGGGGCATCCTTCAGTGCAACCGTAAAATTGCAACGGAAGTTATAGATATTAATCTACTCCGTACTGCAGCGATTAACGTCAGTTTTATCGGTCATCTAGTATTCACAGCGTTGTCTAGAAGATCAAGAACGTACACTCGAAGATATTAGATCCACGTGCCTTCTTACGTCCGCGCGTTGCGACATTGAGCTAGGAACATGAGCAAAATCTTGTACGATCCCATCGCAAGCCGATTGAAAGTCCGCACGCATCGATTGTAACTCAAGGCTCTCAAGCTGAGGTTCTCACAACCTGACCACATCTTTTCCTCTACAGCCCAAGCAAAAGATAACGCCCCGAGCAGACCGCCCAAGACTTTCCGGGGACTGGGAATGGTTCCTGTGTATCTCGCAAAATCGCAAACTAAAGTGCTCCAGTTCATCCGCCGGTTGTCGTTCGGTTGCATGCTGTCAGGAACCGATCGAACCGGTATTTGTATTCCCGCACGGAAAGGCTGTCGTACGCCCTTGATCTTCTTGTGCACGCCATATTACGCCACCAGGAGCCTCCGGAGCCGTGCGAGAACACAAGCGCCCGCGAATCCTTTGGGCACGATTTCATCGAAGTTCCTCCTACGACTGGTCACGATACCATATGGCATTCAGAGGCAGCACATAGCGCAGACAGTGTAACCGAATTCCACCTGAACACTGAGTTGCAGGAAAGCACGACACTGACCCAAACTGGTTTGCTGCTGCTGTTCGTGCTACGGATGCTGCGTAGGTGCGGTCCAAAGCCTTCTCCCGAAACAACGCACCGGCCTGTATTGTGGGACGGTTTTCTGGTAATGTTACGCAAAATGGTAAATACCTTCTTTCGAGAGAAATATACCGTTGCTTTAGAACGGTTTCCTCGCGAAAAGCGTGAGATGAAGCCGGGAGATTGTCGTTCAATCGAAAGCAGCTTAATCTGCCGTATGCAAATTAGAACTTCGTTCGATTCTCCCATCTCAGGCGCGGGCATATGTGTGTGAGCAAAATTGGAATGTATTCTGAGCTGCAGAGTGGGGCACCCGTTCGATGACACCGTCATCCGTTAGGCAAAATTTAACCGCAAACGAATTAATGAGCCCGATGATCAAATTACAGCTGTTACGGAGGGTCATTGACTCTTCACTTTGCATCGGTGGAGCAGTATGTGGTATCTTAACGACAACACCCCACTAACGTCTTCTCAAAAGTTGATTATGGAGACGCCCAGTAAATATTCAATTGGAGTTTTGACCGGTTTAGTCCATCTTATTGCGACCTTTACGAATGTTTCGCATTGTTGGCAAGATTAATGAATTACTTGTTCTCCATTCTACTGCAGATTCTTAACGATCGCTGTGGAACGATATAAAATTAGCTCAAAATGTCAAACGATCGGTTCTTTCCTTTAAATTCCTCCGAGAATGGTAGTTGGGAAACCAGTTTTATACCTGTGCCTGAATGAAAATCAATAACACAGCAGACGAGCAAATGAGATCAACTAACAAACGCGACCATAATTCGATCATTTCGATGAAGTGCAAAACAATCACCGCGCGAGTTTTGGTGGACTCTGTTTGTGCAAATGTCATAGACCTCTGGAACGCTCCACTGCGTTATAGCGCTCACATATCTGGTTTCAGGTCAGTGTTCTCACGTTTACTCGCTACCTGCGCATTGTGTGTGGCAATTAATATTTATTGTTCATACACGCATCCATTACAGCTGCTAAAGTGCGCAAAATGTAAAAACGCACTTCGCGCCATTTTGCCAAAGACAATCACTAGCGCGGACGGGAGGTGTTTTACAATGTGCCGATGCATCCTGCAAGACGATCCCATGCTAAGATTGAATGTCAAGATCAGCAACCTTGTGCGCTAGGACGTACAATCCCAGCACATGTGGTGCAGGGATGTGCAAACCCGTTTGCGCACAGCATTGGGGTGTGTTCGGATTGCATGCAGACTCACTCGACCGCAGTGCTACGATCGCTATCATTGCTCCAGTCTCGAAGTTCCCCTCAGCAAGAACCGGTTTATGCTTGTTTTGACTTTCTTCGTAGTCTAGCCCCAGAGATGGCTAGCATGGTGGTGGAGGAAGTTTTGTTTATTTATCTCGTTTTATCGTTTCCCACCCTTTGAGTGGATATTTTACAGAATGAAATGTACATGCGAAAAACAGAAGCTCGAATTATTTTACTACACGTGCCGACAGCGCAGCTGCAGTCTGCTTTACCATTTTATGTTGAGCGCTGTGTTGATTTTTTCGATTTGATGATAGCTCGTGTGAAGCAGGCTTTGCCGTTTGTTAAGGTCTCCGTCGCTGTCGAAGAAGGTGGCGTACATGTTCTCCACGTCCGCGTTCTCTGGGTTTGACTGTGGCAGCGAACGGTACATCTGCTCCAACTCGGCTGTCAATTCACGCGCATTTTTACCCCCGTCCGGACGTATTTGTGCCCCACCGTTCAGGCAACCGGATGGACATGCCATTATCTCGACATAATCGTAAGTACTTTTTCCACGCTTCAACTTCTGTACCATGTTCTGAATGTTGCGAAATCCGTTGGCGATTGCGAAGCGCATCAACACTTGGCCGTTTTGTTCTAGTACCGCCTCTCGCATGTCGTTGTTGCGGAGTGGTTTAAATTCAACCGTGTCCAACTGGATGTTAAATAGTTTCCGTGCGGCGTATTTAAAGATGTACTCACTGTACCCACCCGAACCGGATGACTCGTGGGCCCAAACGAACGCTGGTGGCCTGGCGGCGGTGGGCCAAGGCCAATCGATCGGTGTCTTTTCTACCATTTGAAGTGTCTGCAGTCCCAGGCTGCCCAGCATTTGCTCGATTTCAACTAGAGAAAAGCATTCGTTATTGACATAATCAATGGCGATAACTCGTTGGTAACTCACTGGAAGTTATCACGCAATCCACATCGCGACTGTTTTCAACCTCACTGTAGAAATCTTCACGCGACGCTTCGAGCTTTTTATCGTAGCAAGGCATCACGGTTACGTGATAGATACGATCGCCGGTCGTCTGCATCAAGTTGGCCAAATATTTCTTGATCAACACTCCCATAATCTGCTGCGGCGAGCGGGTGGTGGAAATGTAGGGAAGAATAAAATTACCGTGTGTTTTCTCGGCATAGCAAACCCAGCCAGGGCAAGATGAAGCGAGCATTGGAAGGGTTTTGCGGTTCGTGTTGTACCGCTCGATGAACTCGTTCCGGCTTTCTATCAATGCCAAATCGTCCGCTATTTTAGTGTCTATGACCATGTCCGCTCCAAGTTTCTTGAAATAGCCTAATGTACCCCAACATTAACAGCTTTTTATTACTTGATCATAGATGAAACCTGTAGGATTTTTATCTTACCAGCGATATGCTCGAACGTGTCTTCTGGCGTTAGATTGTACTTTCGGGCAAGAGAAAGAACCGGTTGTTGCGACACGGTAAAGACGATAAATTTAACCTCATCTCGTTGATTGTTCAACTTAGCCATGTTGTTTGCATTCATTACACGCAAAAGTTCTTCTTGGCTCTGCTGGGAAATCAGCACACCTTCCGCCGATGTAATGCACCCGGAACAGGCCAAACAGTCTGCCAGTGTGATTTCCACTTTTTCGAGTTTCTGAATACCACTCTACGATACAACAGAAATTGTTAGCACGAGTTGTAATAAAAATAGGAAGGTGTGTTTTACCGAGGATTCTTGCACGTATGAACCATCTTCTTGGATTGTTATTTTTGCTCCTGTTTTACTCTTGCTTGTTTCGATCTTTACGGGCTTTATACATTCCTGTTGAGAAATAATCGCATTATTAGATGAAATAAGGAGCGTGTTCAGTGGTATAGCTTACTTGCGAAGGAGTGATAAAATCATCCAAGTCCGTTAGTTGAAGAGCGCTGCTAAATCGCGACATATTGATAACAATTGTAATTTAGGAAATCAGATGTTTATTGTTTATTATGATTCATTCGTTTTGACAGTTCCTTGTGTAATCAAGAGAAGAACGAATGGGGGTGAAAAGGAAGGTAAAAAGGATTTGTAAAGTTCCGTTTGACAGTTCGAGCAGTTGAGGTGGGTCGCACACTGGCTGTGTTACGATTTCGAAGAATAGGTGGGGTGTCTTTTCGCTAAAAAGGAATTATAGTCACTGCTCCAGCCGACTGCTCGCTGTGCGAATCGCAAGAAAGTGTCATTTTTTCTGTCAAACGGCACTTGAAAATAAACAAAACATGCACATCGTAACTTTTTGTTTGAACAAAACATTCATTATAATCACTTTCCTATGAGATGTCATACCATTTTTTACATCAGTTTGTTTCTGGTACCAGCCTAAGAGATACGCACAATTAAATACAGCGGATGTAATTATTTAATTATGAAATATATGTATATGAAAAAACCCATTGTGATTCGAAATTCGATCATCTAACTTCATAGACATGACCACGAAGAACCTACAGTTCAGAAACTGACATCTGTGAAAAGAAAAACGTGTTTGCCACCCGGCGCTCCTGTGAGTCCAGCGAAATTATTGTGAGCGTTATTACTTAAAACTGCGAAATTGTACACGACTGCCCATATGTGGTTGTGTTAAACAGTTCGCCCGGAAGGTTCATACGTAAGAAACATTGTGGTTCAGTGTTTGGGTTCCATTAGATTCCATTCAACTCTACGGCACTGCGTAATATCCGCCCTTGAGAAGAACCGTAGTTTCTACCTGTCCGGAAGAAGAGCACCCCCTCCACAAAAAAGTAAAGGAAACGTACGCAATGCAAAGATGTCCACAATCACGGACAAACGACGAGTATCTTCAATCCTCAAGCCACAGTCTGCGGCGGATGGGAATGTTACGCCAACCCGGAACAAAGTTCGCTTTGCCGCGTTGTCCATCGAGTCGGCACTGCAAGACGTCTTGGAAAATAACCGGTTAGCGAGGTACGAGGAAGTGTTAGAGAGGCTGAAAGATGATATCGAGGTAGGTGTTGCGTGAATAATTCTCGTTTTTTTTTTTACTCAATCCAAATTTTTATTTTCAGGATTCAATGTTTATAGAGATTTTTGTTGATGCTAAGCAAGCCGTTCCTTTGATGAATCCCTACTTCGGCAAGCTGGTCGACCAGCTGCTCGCTACGCGATGGTGCCACCGCTCCGATGATGCCCAGGAAGCGTACAAACAGTTCACCCTAGAGCTAGCGATTGTGCAGAAAAACTATTGCGCTATGACTGTGACCAAGCTGGTAAAGATGTTCCTCCCGGAGAAGGTGGAGGAGAAGTACACGATGCCAAGCGAGGAGCTGCAGCGACAGATGGAATCGGTGCATGATCTGATCATAAGACTGAAAAATGTGATACCAATGATCTTCGACGTGGTGCTAATGCAGCTACGAAAGAACTTCCCGTATCACAAGCGACCGACTGGCGAAACGATTAGCTATCTTTCCAACGTTCTGCGGATGACCAAGTATGCCTCAATCTACTGTGATGAGCTGCTGGATATCGTCGTGTTTCATCTGTTGCAGATGGACGTGAACGTGCCACGCAACGCTATTGAGGAGGCCGAATATCCCGATGACGAGATGATCTTCGAAATGGCCGAAGACGGTGAAGACGAGGAAATGTCGAGTGATAGTGAAACAATGAAGCATCCGGTAGCCGAAACACTCGATTGGTATATGGAAATCTTGTTCAATTACATCGAACACACGGTGAAGGTAGACGGACAGGGGGATCGTTTGTTTAAGATCCTACTGAACCAGTTCGATACGCACATTCTGCCGACCCACAGCACCGATCACGCTCAGTTTATAATGTTTTACATCTGCAGTTTCAAGTTATCGTACGCTGAGCATTTTATCAGTTCGCTCTGGAAGAACGTGAACAATCTAAATAAATCACCGACCGTGCGTCAAACGTCTGTCGGCTACATAGCTAGCATGCTGGCCAGAGCTAAATTTGTCCCATTGAGGTAAGCGGAACGTGCAACTTGTTTGAGTATTGTAGAAACCCATCGTGAACATGCCTCGTATCTTCCTCTCTTACAGCTACCTCAAGTCTATGCTAGTAGAAATGTCCCAATGGGTGCATAGCTATATTCAACGGTGCGATTCGATGCACTACAATCAATCACTAAAGGCACACCTTGTTTTCTACTCGGTTTGTCAGGCCATCTTCTACGTGGTCGCCTTTCGCAGCAATCATCTCACTACGAGCGCCAAAAATCTTACGTTCCTGCAATCGCTGCAGCTTTCGTCAATCGTCACTTGTCAGCTGAATCCGCTGCGCGTATGTTTGCCAACGGTAGCGACCGCTTTCGCCGGCATAACGCGCGCGTATCAACTAGCTTACTGTCATACTATCCTGGAACGGAATGCGCGCCGCAAACTAGCCACTGTGTACAAGAACAGCACGCAGCTGCCGGAAGATTGTCTGGACACATTCTTCCCTTTCGATCCGTATATGCTGAAAAAATCGGGCAAACGGATCGAAACATTCTATCTGCAGTATCAGGCGCATGAAGTGGACGAAGACGCCGGCGAAACACCAGGTATAGGCAAGGGTCGCAAGCGATATGAGTCTGTGTCGGAAGATATCGATGATTTCATCCCAGAAAGTAAACGTCACCGACATCTGAGCGGTGCCGGTGTGGATGTTAGTGGTGAATTTACCTTTTCCTACGGTGTGTCACCAGGATTCCATAGCTAAATCGGTAGCAAAGAACGATATTTGTTCCCTCTGTCTTACGCTTTTATCAATAACCGATCAATAAATGTCTATTCTAAAACTGACGCAATGACAACCTTTCTTACGATGCGTTTATTAAAGATGATGAGATTAAAGATAATCAAACACCTAAATTATATTCGAAAATATTCATAGAAAACATGGATTTCATTTAACTATACGATGCAGATTGTAAACATTACATTGACTACATTCTTATTGCTTTGCAAAGCTTAGTTATTGTTCTGATGGAAACGTCCTGCGGCTCGAGGATATGTATAGTAATTTTCATATATTACTTTATTTGGTAGCAACGGTTGCATTGCTTTTTTCACTCCTTTAGCCTTAGTAAGAAACCTTTAAAATGAACTATTGTAACAGTTGTTTTCTCATAAATATAGTAGTGTATGATGAATTCAAATCTTAATGAAATTTAATCCGCAATTTAATAGACGAGCCGCAGCAGCGCGCGGAAAATATGAATTATAGAAGCTACTCATCCATCTAAATGCATCAAGAGTCAGACTATAAAGACTATACTTATATAAGATATAAGCATGTATTTTTGGCAGTTAACAACAAATTGAAATAAAAGATAATCAGAGACCTTAATTACGCTGAGAATCGCGTTACAATAGTTATTGTTTCATGTATTATTAATAAAATGTTTGAACTGAATATCCGGAATTGAAATTGAATATATTTGGCAACATGGTTTAATGTTTCCTGCAATATTATGAACGATGACCGAACATAGGAATTCCATTTTTCACTAACAACGTTCGGATGAAGCGGGGGCAAAGTGAAAATCAACCTGCGGGTCATTAACTAAGTTCTCAGATTCTTGGTACATTCAAATATTTAAACAACATAGCAATTCTGCAAATATGAAACAAAAAAGGAAGCGATTTAGATTTATATACTACTTATTGAATAAAACAACAAATACCATAAGCTGTGATTAATTTGTCATATTATTATTCTTTTTACATATCATAGGTTCACCACAGAGTCAAATTTCAGTTTTATGGTGTTTGGTATCGATACCGTGTGGCTCACCAAAAATTTCAAATGTAAAACTGTAGTTTACCACCGCGCAAAGCTCAAATTCACAGTATTACCGTTTAATATGGGACTTGACTCTAAATGAATTAGTGGCCGATTAAATGGATTGTATAGCGGTGTGTAATGACTTCTGGGATTCATAGCTCCATTGCATCCACTATCATATAATCCAATGGCGTTATTTGGTGTGGGCACTTCAGTTGCTGTTGGCGTTGGTTCTTTACTTTTAACGTATACATACGCACGACGGCCAGCCATTGCAAGCAAAAAGCTCGTATAGTCATCATCCGTAATAATGCCGATCTTATCACCTTCTTCATCTGAAACATATGAAGTAACATAAACAAATATGTAGATAAGAAATCGCCATAGTACTTTCCAGTCCAAAAGGCGAATTGTGTGAATTAAGCCTGCTATGCGTTTATGCGTGTGAAAGTGTTAACATTTTTATGTTCTGCGTATTGTCTCGACTGAAACGGCATCAAATGTAAGGTATCTTCTTCATTCTTTGATAGTGATCTAAGCAAAGGCAGCCGTGGCAACCTTGCACCAAACTGTGAAAATGGCAAAAATAATTAAACACAACAATGCTCAAAATAGTAACCAAAAACAACATTGGCTCGTAATGACATCGTCATTTCCTCTACATATTTCACTTTCAGGAATTAATGCTCTACCGTCATACGAAGGTGTTGTTGATACATCTTGATACTTACCCTTCCAGTAGAAAGAGACATTTTCAAAGGCAACGGAACGGGCCTGACAAAATGATTTCAGTTCCGATAGACTACCGCTAATGTGGTTCTCATTTTGCAGATAGATGGTATCGTTGTCGATATATATTTTAATAGAAGTTGGTTGATCCATCGTTTGTTTCTTCGCTCGCACCGTTCAGAACTAACTTCGGTGCGCAAAAGTTCAGACCCGCTTT
>JXWZ01001796.1:0-12911 GCA_000956215.1 Anopheles farauti No. 4 | reverse complement strand
ATTTTCCTCCCCAACAGCATGGAAACTGGTAACGGCAATGCCGATGGTAATCTGGCAGTCAACCACGGGCAACAGAGGAACAGGTCCCACGTCCCGAAGAGTTCGAGAGCATCACTATCAGGCGCCAAATCGAGCTCAGTTCGTGGTTAAATTGAAAACTGAAAAAGTAGACAAGTCGATTGAACTATGCTGCTGTAGCGGAGGCCGCCCCAAGCATTAACCGCAGAAGCGTCATCATAATTCAACGCAAAAAATGGAGTAAAAAATGCGCTTGTTGCTGCCGGCCGCTGCTACCGGCCGCTGCGACCGAATTGGCGAAACAACGAAAACAACATCCATCTTCGGTTGCCCAAAACGGCGGTAGGAAGTGGGAGATTGAGATTAGCTTTAACGATTGCTAATGAAAGACTATCTGGAGCGATGTCCGGATCCTAAAGAGGAAGAATAAGAGAGAGAGAAAGAGAGCAAGAGTGGTAGGATAACTTCCAGGCGTGTGCTACATAGCCAGGGTCAAACGTGAGTATTTTACCGAAATGGTGGCAGGAAAGCGCACCGCTGGATTGGGAACAACATTTTTATGGGATGCGTTGGTTAGTGTGGTTTAGTTCCACCCCAACTACGCTGGCTACTTTTCCACCAATCGATCAGTAGTTTTTCAATGCATAAATATCTGCGCTACCGGCTCCCTCCTTCGCGTTTGGTCTCTAAAGGAACCAACGTAACATAGTCACTGAGCTACAAGCAAACCCGCCACTTCCGCCACCAAACCGAGGGAGGAAGTTTTTCAAAAGATGTCGATCTAGAAAAAGGCGGAATGGAAAGGAAGTGGCAACAGAAGCCACCAAAAACCAACCGCACCGTGGTCCGCGAAGGCAGACCCCGAAAGGCTAAACGGTCATTAAGCAATCAATTTTCGGATTTCGTGCGCGTTCGGGCGCTCTCGCAAAGCCTCTTCGCCAAAACGCTCCGGCAACAATCACTTCCTGATTGATGGAGGAAAAGATCGTTACCAGAAATGATGGCTCCTTTTCGACCCGCCAAAAACCTCCGACGGAATGGTTCGCACCCAGAGCCATAGGCCACCCTCCATCCAATCAACTCGAATCGCGCAAATCGCGAGCAAAGCACCACAGTATCGACTTGCCGCCTGCACACGCGCAATTCGCTAAATCGAACAAACGATTACGACGCGCGTTTATGCAAAAAAAAAAGAAAATGTTCTCTCGGACGCATTGGTGGCAGCTGGAGGTAATGTTTATGCCGAATTGTTCCACCAGCAGCACATGAAACGCAGAAATTGCAACGACCTCATCATCGCTGCCTGCTACCCCCTCCGAGAGCACAAAAAGGTGCTGACCTTTCGCCCAATTTTCGATTGTTTCTCGCCCCATCATCGCCACCGCACGCGTTTAGTTGTTCCCTTTCTAATGAGGTTTGCAGACGAGCGCGATTAATGGGCGAACCGTCGTCTCCGGTCTTTTCGCGGGTGCCGCGATGAGACTGAACTCATCCTACCATTTTTTCCCCCCATTTGTTTCCATTTCTCTCGCGTGCGTGCGTGCGAAGCTGCTCTCAATGTCGTAAAATGTTACAACCTTTTCGCGCAATAAATGGAACATGAAGGTAAAATAATTCGCGAAAGCGTTCCCTCGCCTCATTCCATTTTTTGAATGGTGATGGATCGCAGGCACATCATGTTGATAATTTTTAGTGTGCTTGCAAGTCGTTGCACTTTTATCAGTACTTCTGTCTTATATCTAAAATTTCCTATAAAAACGGGGAAATTCATGAAAAATTTTGGAATTTTTCATTTTTTTTTAAATTGCATTATAAAAAGGACAACTAACATAGCTTCAAATCGTTAACACTTCATTGTTTTCCAATAAAATTTCACTGGTCTGATAAAAATATTACAGATTATAGACCCAACATGTACAAACCACCGCGAAATGTAGCACACTTATGGAAAAACATTAAAATTCTCACAGCATTTATTTCCCTGGGCCCCATCCCCACACGGTGTTGCTCATTTCATTACGCAACAAATTGGGGCATTTGATAGCGCACTCTCTGCACGCGATAATGGCGATCACGGAGCCAGAGGCGAGAGGCGCACGCGTATAAATGTGATGCCTGCGAAGCATAAACATCGCCAGCATACACACACGAACCACCGGAGGCAGGTGTTTTTTTTCCCCAGAAGACGGCGGGTACGTGCTTGCTCACGCTAAAACAAATCTCCTCCTCCTTCGTTCCTCGTTGCCAACAAACAACCGAAATCATCGGGTGCGCCGAGTGCATATGATAGCAGAGGAGAGACTTGTCCCCCACCCCCACACCCCTCCTTCCGCACCACCATCATCCATGATTGTTGATGAAATCGGCTTACTACTGGCGTGCGCGAGTCACTCAAGCGAAATTGTAATTCTGACCAAACCTCCATCAGGGTCCACAGCAACATCAAACACTGTGCGCGGTGGTGGTGGCCTTTAGTTTTCGACACCCTCCCCCGAGCGGGCTGACTTCTCTCGAGCGCGCTGTTTCGTTGTGGCGCACACAATCAAGCCGAACGCACCAAACACACCCCAAGCCAAGTGCAAAAATGCATATAGGGGAGGTTTTACAAAAAAAAAAAAGGACCCAACAGAACACACGCTTCACATGTTCGTGGTGTATGTGTGATGGGACGATGATATTTGCCGGCTTTTGCTACGCACACGCATACAAACACACACTCTCTACCACCCCCACACGCACATGCACGTGTGTGTATGTGTGCATCATATCAGTGCCCGTCAGTTGCGTTCCGCTCGCTGTTTAGGCTAAGCCTATCTCGAAATCAAATTCGACACAGATCGATGCGCATCAGCGAACATCCACTGTCGTGAAACATCACTCACCCCCCCTTCCTGCTGTTGCGTTTTACAGTGGAGGGAAAGGTTGAGACAGAAGCTCCCACCCTCGCGGCGGAACGGTGACTAAATTCCAACGAGAGCACAGACACACACGCCCAATGTGTGATCGAAAAATTTTTTGTTCGTTTTTGGCTCGCTTTAAACCGAAAATTCAAGGAATCTTATTTAAATGTCGAAGATAAACAGCAATTTTTTAAAATTTGTAGTAAAAGCATTTAAATTTACACAAATTTTACGAAGAAATTATTATTCATATTGTCTTGTCCAGACTACTATGTCCACGTATGTGGAGAGAACCTAGAGTCCAAAGCTCCTGATATTATACAATGTTTTGTAGCATATGGATCATACTTTTTTAAGTTCTTCTCTGGATTGTTCTTTTGTCAGCGAAGGATCAACCAAATTTTGTTATAAACAGCAGATGAAATCTTATCCAAATCCAACATTCTTTTCCAGAGGAATATTTGCAACAGGTAGTATAAGATAGCATACCATATCCTCTCCAAGAACTGACGCCTCATCTAAGCGATCAACATTCCAATACCGTAATTAGAAGAACAATTATTTGGCGTACTACTGTAACCGTCGATTTCACCTGCTAACTTCACAGACCGACAGGTACCTGTGTGTATGTACCTATCGTCATTCCAGATGGGTGTACAATCCCAAAAGCAGTGCATTGTTTACTTGAGCATTCACTCTCGGTAGACTGTGGTTTCCACCATCCGATGTGTGCGAGCGCAGCAAAGCGTGACCATACGCGCCAGCCAGAATCTTGAACCGCAACGATCAAGATATCTGGCCGATGTGATGGCAGGTGGTGGGAGTGCGCGTCTTTTCCAAAACTCAAACAAACCCCAGCCGCCCAAAAACGCTACACCTGCGAGACAACATTCCACCGGTTTCGCAAATGGGGTGGTTTTTTCTTTTATTTTGGATCAACGCTAGACGGTAGTCGTCACACCAAAAGATCCTAGTGGAGTGAGCACACACCCATCCGCGCCAAGCCGCCGTAAGATGTCTTGTCCTCTCCTCAACCAACTACACAGCGGAGCAGCTCCAGTCGGTCGTCGGACATCTCTCATCGATTACCACGACTTAATTGCGAAATGCCTCGCCCGTCCCAAAACGGCATCTGCTTCAAAGCCGAGCCAGCTGGGGAGTAGCTCCACAACGGATTCCAACAAAATGAACCTGTGCGACGACCACGAGTGGCTCCAGTTCCATCGGTACGACGGGCGTTTAAAACGTCAGCGTGGGCAGCACACACCGACTAGCAATGAAATCGCTTCCAGCACTTTATCTACCAAACGTTGCCTTTAGATCTATGTTTTAACCGTGTACCCGGCGATTCTATTGCGCCATCAAAAACAAACCCACTGAATCTAACTCCGTAACGTCCGAACCCCATGGGATACACACCTCGCGGATAACTTATGCTACCTGGAACTACGATCGCAACCCTAGACGACACGGGAGGTCACTCGCCACTTTCTAGTTTCTAGATTTGTGTTCGCCACGGTTTAAACACGGGGCTAGTGTGCCTCTCGACTAGCGAGTGGTGCATCTGAAGGGTCTATAGATGCCTGTTTTCATTGGGTGCAGTACCGACGCACGGCGTAAACCTTTTCACGATCTGCACCCAAGGACATCAAATGGTCGCTCGGTAAAAACGCGAGTGAGGGGACGATTAATTGTCAAATACACCGGACCGTGGGAATGAACGTGCCTGTTTCCGGGGGAAGGGGATATCGCTACTGGTAACATTAGCATACAAACCCCTTCCTTAGCAGAACAGCTTAGTCTTGTTCAATTAATGCTAGATTTTATGGAAAATTTTAAACGATTTTTTTCTATCATTTTCAAGTTGTTTTCAAAGAACTGAAAAATACCTATTTTATACAAAAATGAAACGGCAAACATGGTGCCGCTCTGACGACTAGAAATCTTGGCAATCGTTAACTTCCGATTGAAACGTCACTCCCATCGACTATAGAAACAAGATTCATTGATACAACTGTAAAGAAATTCAATTCAAAGAAATGCCCACAGAAGGGTGCAGAAAACCGGTGCCAACCCACATTATATCCACGCCAGTAATTCTAGGCCAGAGGCAAAGATGAAAATTTGGCAAAGGTACCACCTAAATACAACGCCACTGTCGATTACTGTTTCGCTGCGGCAAACCGTAGAAACCGTACCTTACAACACACGGATGTATACGACGTGTTTTTTTGGACAGTTTTATTAATACCAAAACCCATAAATCACCCCACAACACGAGACAGCAGGAAGAAGCGCGCTGCTTTGGAACGCCGTTAAGGATCTTCCGCATCCACGGCCCATTCGGTTTTTGGGTAGCCCCCTATTTAGCGTTCGTTGAACCAGAACAAACAATTCAATTATAAACCGTAACATAAACTCATCGGCTCCGCAAGCAGAACTCATTTTCGATTCCACTAGTCTCCGAAGGTTGCGTTCAGTTTCTTCCCCTAGCTGCATCAGACCATGTGTATGTGAACGAATTATTTATTAATCGCAGTGATCTTTGTTTTTAATAAAAACAAAAATCGAGCAAAAAAACGCCCACCGAAATCGCAGCGCGCGCACCACACGTATGTGGGTTTCATATCGCAAAACTCATATCCGCCCGCATACGTTGAAATTTTCCGTCCACTTCCACTTCCTAGCTGTAAGCTGGGCTCATCACCACCAGTCCTACTAGCCAGCGGGCCAACCTGTCAGTCACAATCTGATTTATTGCATTAGCTAATGACACCACACTGGCCGAATAAATTATCACCATACCATTGCCCGTACGACGGTACGCAATGAAGGGTTTAATTTATGATCAATTTACAATGACGAGCAACAACAACAAAAATAATACATCAAAGAGGGGAAAATTTCGTAAACAAATCGAAACCGACAGGGCTTCTGTGGACCTGTTAACTGACAATCAATCGAAAAAACTTTAAAAGCTCACAAATTTGTTCCAGTGAAGGGTTCTTTACGGATGGAAAAATAAATCCCGTCATAATAATCTTATCGCAAACGCTACTGCGCTCCAATCTCCTGAGCCATCAGTTGGTCTTGAACTTTGGCCGGATGTTTACTGACCCTCAGTGTCCTTTTGCTTTTCGAAACGCTGCATGCAAAAGCAATGCCTATATAAGGAATTTACTAAAAATTGTTTTCTTTAAAATTATTATCCGTGTTTTGGCTAATTATTTGTTTTGTTGTGTATGTGTTTGTTTTGATGGCGTTTCGTTTCCACCGCTCACCTGCACCCATCTGTTTTTAACGTTTCGCGGGTGTTGCAGAATTCATTTTAAAGGAGTTTATTTTTACGTGTTCTTCTGACCACTCGCTTTATCGTTGGATTTATCGAGTGTTGTTTATTTGTTTATTTTAGAAATGTTTTTTTTGACTATTTTATCCTACAATAGGAATATGGGTCGCTTCGTTTGATTTTGCAACATGGAAGGATAGAGAGTTGTGAATTGTTTTTTCCTACAATCGCATTAGTGCGTTGCAGAGGAAGCATCGCATACCGGGAAATAATGTCAGTTTAGTGGTAGGGTGGAAGGCAAGAGTGCTAATAAAAACGAGCCACAAAAAGGCACTATTTTACAACGCATCAATAGCGCGCACTAATCGTTAATCGAAATTCGTGCGCGGGGGTGGAAGATTTTTACCGATGCACGGATTCACGCTCCAGTAGTAACGAAGTTGGACAGGCGGATTGGATGGGACGGTTGGGAAGTTGGTTGACGCGTTGGTAATGAACTACCAATTAAGTAATTTTTCGTGAGCTAAGAGAATTCGATTTTCGTTCGCTCGCTCCACTAACATCCTCCTCGTCGAGTCTCGTTTTTTTTTGTTGCTATCTCGCCGGAGTGTCGCTGGTGTAGCAGAGGAAAAAGTTGAAAATAGTTGAAGAAGAAAACGCTTCCTTTTAGGCGCTCCGTGCCGCGCATTTTTCTCAATCGCGTCTTTGGCCGATAGCGGCTCGTTTTGCTGCTGGTTGGTGGGTACCGTTGTTTTGCGATTATCTGCGGGTGATTTATTTTTCCACGGGCTTTTTTGGCGTTTTCGTACGGGCTTTGTGGTAATTTTGGGGGCATTTTTTCGACAGCCAGCGCGCGTTTACGCTTTTTTTTTTCAAGGTGTAGGTAAAAAGCGTGGAGATGGATGACGACGCTGCGTGTTCCATTTTACTGGACCCGACGGTATGAGCTCATTTTGGAAATTATGCGGAAATGTGGCATAATTAATTTTTCAATAGTTTTGCAAAGAGAGACGTCTGGCGTTGGGATGGTCATGTTTGCTAGAATGCGACAAAAACACACAGTCGGAAAAGTGTCTCGAAGAATGTTAATTCCTTATCCATTGACTTCTTTATCCTATTGACTGATATCTTAGGATAATGAAATAATTTTGAAGTAAATTCCTTATAAAGACAGTGCTGCGGCATTAATGCATAATACATATAAGGAATTTACTTAAGCGATCCATATTACTGTCGCAGGATAAAATATAAAAAAAGAAACATTTCTAAAATAAACAAATAAACAACACTCGTATGAACCGATAAATCCAACGATAAAGTGAGCGGTCAGGAAACGTGAAAATAAACTCGTTTAAAACAAATTCTGCAACACCCGCGAAACGCTCAAAACAGATGGGTGCAGGTGAGCGGTAAAAACGAAACGCCATCAAAACAAACACATACACAACAAAACAAATAATTCGACAAAAATCGGGATATCGTGTCAAGGTTGGCGTCATGCTTGTTGGGTGTTGGGGTGCCGGTACACTATCGAGCAGAGGAGAGAAATTGAGGCGCAACTCAATTTGTGGGGAAAATAATAGAAATTACCTCACTGAAGACTGGAAGCCTCCGTCCGCAAAGAGGCAGCGCACTCGATTCGTTTCGTATTTTCAGTCAAATAATTTGGTATTATATAAGCCACGTTGAGTTTACGATCACGATATGTATCCCGTTTGCCTAACATTATATTGTAGTTCAATTTTGAATAAAGATAAAAGACTTAGCTTACCTTGCGCAGACGTAACACTTCTATCTCGTTGGCTTCGATTGATTTGCGCGTTCCAACACCGCCGCCGCTCGATTTAAGCGTGATGGCCCTTTTGGCCGGGCTGCTGTTTGCCGATTTGATGTCCTGTGTTTTGAATAAAAAGGAAAATATATGAATTAACGTGTGCAAAATTTCGTCCTATTTTCAGTTTTTTTTAATTCTTAAACAATATTAAAACATTCATTTGTGTATAAATAGTTAATATAATTAAAAAAATATTATTTTTATCATTCAATTTAAAATAATTTCTTAATGTTTTTTATAACTTTTAGTCTAATTTTGTTTTAATATATTTTTTGCCAAAAAGGAAAAATGTCATAAAACAGGAAGCAGATTTCAAAACCCGACCCCATCAAGCACCTGATACGACATCAGAAAGGTACCGAGATGGGAAAGAAACCTTCCAACGACATGATCCCATACGCCGGCCACATCAAGACCACACCGTCGTCCATCGACCGGTATGATGCGCGGGATTTATTTTCCTTATTACGGTTCTATCACGACCGAGGCGGAACCCCCACGTTTGCTGGGAGTGGAGGACGGGATGGACTTTATTTTTAGGTGTTGATGACCCACCCACCCGCCGTCACCCGTTTGCTGCGTATGCTTTCCACCCAAAAGTGGACACTGTATCGTCGGACTGTCCCCATCGGATCAAGCGACCGCGACACAGAGCGCCAGACGTGCACTTGATCGCCATCGGAACCTACTGCAAAGACGCGCCAGCAAAACCCTCTGCGTATGATGGATTTCTTGCGGTGCGCTAAATGAGCCCAACGGATGTTTGGCTTTGCGTTCGGTTTTTATCGCTTGTCAAAGGTTGCCGATGGTTAATCTACCCCAAAATGATTTTCCGGGAGGGTAAACTACTCGACAGCCACACTAATAGGGAACAGAACAGAATAGTGGTTGAAAACGGAAAGTAAAGAATATGAAATACTGTAGTAGACGATCACGCGATTGAAACCTATCGCGATGCGATTAATTTTTATTTTGCTATGAAGGCAAAATTCACGAAAAACTGACGATTTTAATGGAATAAGCTAGAATGTTGCCGAGAATAGGGCTTATCTGTACGCTGAAAATGTTTGAAAACAAATAACTCCATCGCAAAGGATGACTAACAAGTTAAATCTTTCCTTTTTATTTAAAAATGCATAGAGTATTAAAGACAAACAATATGTGCTGACCAACAATATTGAACGGTAGTACCAATAGAAGAAAAATATAAATAAAAGACAAAAAAAATCGCACAACCCCCTTGTGAGATGCACAAAAGTGGCGACATTTTTTAAGTCCTATTTAGTATTTATCCTCTGCGTTCCTTCGATACGAGCGTCAAGGAACCCTGCCACTATCTAAGTTTTCCTTTTTTCATCATCACACCCAGCGAAGCAATAGGGCAATCGCACACGTGCTCCACGAAACGCACGTTAACACACCAACAAACGCAACCAATCCATGCTTAAGCAGTAATGGTGTGTGCGATATAAGCAACCCATCTTCACCTCGCGCCTATGAGGTGTCGCGTGTCCCTTCCCACCCGTTTTGGCACGAGGAAAAGCGACACAAAATTGCGTTTTCTATTTTTACTGCCCCAAGCAGCAGCAGAAGCATCACGATGATGCACGCGCTTTACGCACACAACAACAGCGCCACGCGGGTCGGTAAGGTGACGGAAAAATGGAAAATTGACTATGGGAACGACGGGCGAGGGTCTCTCCGGTATGCCACCGGCGACGTTTGACGAGAGAGGTGACCGAAAACCGAAACGACCTCCGCGTGTGAGGGGATATATGCACAGGGGCACTTGCAACTGCTTCTGCCGCGATGCATGTTTTGCATTCCTGACGATCAGCGCTCGTATTACCGAAATGAAAACACCACCCTTTAGGAGAGGGGTTTGTGCTTTGCTGCTGGTGTTGTACTGCTGCCGCTCCGAAGAGGCTGCACATTCCTGATGCACCCGATAGTACGGCTCAGCACCGGAGCATTTTTGTCCCAGCGTTGGTCAGCCACGAACGCGAATAGCATAGCGAAAAGAAAAACGTCATTACTAGCCGAATATAAAATCCCTGCGCTGAGTTCAATGCTCCGCAACGCGTAATTAGCTTTCCATAATTACACAAATGAGCCACAGTGGAAAGGAAAAATCATGAAGTCGATAAAAGGGAAGCTCAAGAAACAGTTAAAGATACAATTAAAATTACAATTAACATAAACCTCGACACAATTATCCGTACAAACACACCATCTGCAACGTTCTGACGAACTTCTGACAAGCATCGCCAGAAAAACAACCCATTAGAGGCTCGTGGATGGAAACCGGTCGTGATAAACGCGATAAGAATGTCCCGAATATCGCCACGCCGTAGAAATCTTTCCAACACCTAGCACGGGAGATGTTGATTGTAGTGCTCGCGCTCTATCAGATCAAGACACCATAATTACCAAGCACGATAGCGCTTGGGTCTTTTCCCACCGTTGCCGGCCAGGTTGCGATAAAGGTGCTAATTGGAAAAAAGGGCAAAAACGTACCCAACAGTACCCACACCATCTGAAAAGCGCATTTAGATGCCGCTCTTCGCAAGATGGAGCCCGATAGATATGTTAAACAAATTGATCAAGAAGCTAACAAGAATGCATGGGCTCTTTTTATCCACGAGGGGTTAGAAAATTTCAATTACACGGGGTTAGACGATTGCACGCTAATTGTTTCTAATCCGGCGGTGAGATCGCATGAGCCGCTCGCTTTTTGGTTCCCGTTACAAGAAAGTTTCATGGGAGAACGAAATGGGCGAAGTGGATGCTTGTGGTATGTACCAATACTGTAAGAATTGGGATTTAAACCGATTTTTGACACATAGCTTCATTATCATCATTAAATATCATCATTAAAATTTAAAATTATTGTAAATACAAGCCAATTTTTCATTACAAATTGCGCAAAACAATGGCGGATCTGTGAGAAAAAGATTGTCCAGCTTTCAAAAATATTTGTCATGTCAATGCTATCTTCTATAACACCTGCATTTTGAAGCATGCAGGAAACTATTACCTGATATATTTCAATCAAGAACAGAACCTCCAGCAATTGGAATAGCTTTGGAGGTGAGAAAATGTTGCACAAAATAAAGAGAAAAATACGGCCGAAAAGCTGAGAGCATTTCAAAACCGTAGTAAGCAGCTACAGTATCATCGGTTTACCAAAAAACGAACAAAATTACAAATGCATGCACTGGCTGAACATTTTTGTTTCTAGCCGACACACACGGGGTTTGTAATCAAAAAACATCTAGGACACATGAGTTTTAACAACACATTTAAGTTTGAACTTCATGAAGTAATTGATAAGCTCTCCTACTAATAACACGTTAAAACATGGACTCGAAACTCCCTCGGAACAAATACTTCGAACGTCTTATTTTACAGTGAACCAATAATTATGGTTGTATTAAACAAACTGACTGGGACAAACGAATATCGAAAACGGGCATCACTTAATTGCAAGACTTCAACATAAATAAAATAAATCAATAAATCTTTGGTGCAAGTAAGTGACAACGAATTGACAGATTACTAAAACTTTTCCGGACGACGTACAGAACACAAATCAAAGCGATGGTTGTTAAGTTCGATTTTCACTGGAAGTTTAAAAGCCTCCTTCTTCGACTGGTTCAAATCAGAACACCCACCTGTCCCTTGGCGTAGTTCCAGAGCGTTTTCACGATGCCACCATTGCTGGTCTCGATGCTAGCGCCTCCACCGCCGGCACCGTTCATCATTCCGCCCGGCATGGGATCACTTTCGCCGCGTTCGCCGCACACCGTTCCCTCGCCCTCCTCCTCGTACACCGGAGAGGCAGAGGACGGTGTTGTGCCCATCAACATCATCATCATCGCCGCCGTCGTCGTCGTCGTCGCACCATCACCATCGCTTGCCACCTTTCCGCCACCACCACCACCGATAAAATCGAAATTTACATCAAAATCCAACGACCGGGTAAAGTGCTGTTCTGCTCCTCCGTACGGTCCACCACCACGGCCGCCTCCCGTGGCCGGACCCTGGCTGAACGATAGTGACCGGGCAAACGAACTTTTGAAGTACTGACACGAGGCGGCACCGGAGCCTGCTGTTGTCACATCGAATTCGTTTGATTTCTTCGGTATTCGCACCTCGTTGCTCTGCAGGTGGGTTTCGATTGTTTTCGACATGTTGGGGTGTGGTGTGGTGTGTGTGAGTGGCGGAAAGAGTGTGTTGTGTGTGTGCGTTTGTATGTGTGTGTGTGGAAAAACACCGGCAGCACCACACACTACTGGCTGCTCCAACACTTGATCGATGATCTTCTCGGTAACAAAACTATTGCAATTTTCTTGTGATTGAATCTACTCTTCCTTCAGAAACACACCGCACTGTACAGCAATTTTCGACGCATCTTGACGAAAAAAAAAACGCACACGCACAAAAAGAACAAACTGGTACACTCAAAACTCACACTAACGCAGCACACTGTCTGGGAGCGTAATTAAACAAAAATATACTGCGTGACCGCCCTGCATTGAAAGGGAAAATAATATTGCTGAACATGAAATATTACTCGTTCCACTGCACGATGTACTTCACTAGGAAGAGAAATAGGAAAAATCAAAGTAACCATCGGCACAAGCACTGCACCGTTCAACACTCAACACCAGCACAATGGCGAGTTTTGGAATAGTGCTAAATGGCTGCTTGCGAAATGGCTGCTACCATCTACAGAACTATTAGTATTTGTTGACGTTACAAAAATCACTACTTACAATCTTTACAAAAAACGATATTTAACCATATTCTGCAACGATGGAATTCTTCAACGACGCATCCTGCAGAGACGGTGTTTCCAATTCACAAT
>JXWZ01001795.1:0-29976 GCA_000956215.1 Anopheles farauti No. 4 | reverse complement strand
TTTAATCATTCTTCAAATTGAAAATTTTTAATATTTTTTAGTATAACTCATTATGAAACATTTTTATTTGTCATCTGTTTCATTTCCAAAGTAAGCACTAATATTATTAAAAATGGTGTAGTGTCAACAAGTACTGTAAATGATGTATGTGAAATGGTTGGTCAACACTATTTAATACACCTATTAACAAATGAAATATAAGTATTATACAATTAAAAGTGTACCTAATGATACTGTTATCCAAAGCAAATGGGACAAGCCCATCCTTTCCACCCCATTCCCATCGCTCATACAACGAATGCCTTCGTGGCGTATGACGAATCGCACCTGATCCGGATAGCGGCAATCGTTCTCGTTGCACATCACATTCGAGTTTTCTAAGCGCACGCTGTAGTACAGAGATCGACATTCGTGATCGGTGATGCCATTACAGGGACGAGTGTGGTTGAACCAAAGGCTTTCCATGTCGGGACCCGTCGTTTGGCAGTTGTCCGGTGCGACCTGGTGATTGCGTCCTTCGCACACGGTAAATTCGCCATAGTCCGTGTTCATGAACTGAACCCGTACGTTTTCGCTGTTGCGCAGGAACAGCTGCCCTAGACGGTAGCGCAATTCTTCACCCGGCGAGAGGTACTGTTCGTACTCCTCGCGCACAACCGAAGCACGCCAGAAGTCACGGTTTCCGGCGGTATGACAATTGGGAGCAATCAGACGCTGAGGGATGCCTCGCAATATTCCTGATAACTCGGTGGTAAAACTTTCGATAGCAGTATTTGCAGATTCCAGTATATGATAATGTTCCGCAGCAGACCTGCTGTGTGACGGTTTGTCAGTCTACAATAAAAAAATAGTGAGTATAAGCTGTTATGTTTAAGAATGATTCTATGAACTTGAGTAACTTACAAAGTTCGTGAGCTGCCAGAAGGTCGGGGCATCGTTTGTGACGAAAGTAAAGTACAAGTCGGGAAATTGTTCGAACGAACCACGCAACATACGACGGGCACTGTCAAAATCTGCATTGGCAATGCGGTGAAACTGGGAGAATACTAGGACGACTGGAGCATTAGAACCGACGGTGAAGTTAGATCGTTCGTTGTCCATTTGTCTGGCAAGCGTTTCGACGATCGTAGCAAAACTTCTAGAGAGCGACAACTGACGAGGAACTAGAAAATAAACAACACACCCGAGATCATTAGTAAAAGAACTCGAGGATTTGTTAGCTTGATTGCCTTACAAGATCCTTGAAACTCGAGCAGCTGCTCGAAGACGGTCGAGATGCTGTGTGTCCTATTTACCATATACTGGCCGGTGGTACCATGCACGATGGAAATCGATGACCCGTAAATGGAGACATCGATTAAATTCACCAGGTAGCTGAAACAAGCATAGTTTTGAAAGGACGAATTGAAACCGTTTCAATTGTTGTAGAAAAATTGCATTAACTATGTAGAACGGTACGTTACGATATAAGCTGCAGGTTCTGGTACTCGTCCCTGGACCCATCCAACACCACAGTAAGATCCAAGTTCGGATTCGTCGTAAACTTTGCGGTTTCCGTCATCGCTGGACATTCGGCTACGGTATCTAACAGCAGATGGGCCTGTTCCACAAACTTGTCCACCGTCGCGTTGCAGATGCGTTGCATTACCCGCTCGTCAACCACGACACTGCCCGTCGTGTACTGTAGCAACTCGACAAACTTATACGTTTCTTGCTTCAGTCGATCTGTATCGATCGATCGCAAAATATCCTTCCGCTGGCAGACTCGTGTCACATCGGCCGACTGCGGCTGTGACGGTGCCTCGTTACCTTCACCGTCAAACACCTCATGGAACCGGTTGCTTCCGAATGCTTTCGCACTAAAGTCAGCCTTTCCACCACCGGCCCCCGAATCAAACTCTTCTCGCCCGTTCTGCTCGGAATGGGAACGAAGTGCTGCAGCTCCCTTGGGCCGAACAAATCCAATGCGTCTTCGATTCGCGATTGTTTCAATTGCGGTCACCGGAATACCTCGATCGCTGTAATACATTTCCAACACCTGCGAAAGACGCAACCGCCGCAAACGTTTGTAAAGCTCTGGTGTTTGCTGGGCGAGAAAGAACCCGTCGATGCCGGCAAGTATCTCGCTGTCCGTCATCTCCCATCGGCCCACGTGGTTTTCACTTAGGTAGCGTGCACGCGGAAGATAGCTATCGTTCCAGCTACCCGCCAGCCCGATCGCAACGTCCGTCATGAGCGTTGGACCCTGGTATAGGCTAACCTCGGCCAGGTCGCCTGCCAAGCCGGCCGCATACACGTTATCGATGGATTCGAGTGATGCAAACAGTTTCTCCAGCTGCCGGCGGGTGTCGGCATTGTCCATCGTTTCCAGATTTTCGTACGGATTTTTCTTCCGATAGGCCGTGACGAACTCGCTAATAAGCACGTTTTGTGGCTGCAGACCGGCGGTTATCGACATGATGACTACACCAGGTGCTATTGTGCCGTGATCCGGTGTTTGACACGTTCCTCGTTCCAGAGGACAACGTGAAAGTGGCCTCGCGAAGGTGGTCCGATTGAAGTTGTTCTTCTGTGCTCTGTAACGATAAGGTCATTGCTATGACTACAGGAGTATGTGCCTACTACACTTGCGGTTAGCTGTGCTTACTTATTTTGTGTAATCCAAGGAGCCTGTGGATTTCCATCGCTGCTCATGAGTGTCAGTGGACAGGTGATACGTTCGTCGTCGCGTTGGAACGGTTCGACGGAGCTGCTCAGCATCCGGTGAAGGTTACAGATTTCAAAAGGCGTCAGAAACGCATCGAAATCGATTCGTCCAGGCACGTTGGATACCAGCTGGCGAAGCAGCGCGTACTTCGGTACCATAATACCTCGTGGACTGTGCGGCGTGACCCATTCTGTCTCCGCTACTCCCGGAACCTTTTCAATGCCATCCACACGCAATCTGTCGGTGAAGAGAGTCGCAAACGTTGCAAGTAACTTCATGAAACATCAAACACGCTCCCTGCCTTACCGGTGAATCAATTCGGCACTAAACAAACGCAAATCCAGCGTCGTAGGATTATACCGTTCGATCTTGCGTATCAGCTCCAACAAGTACGACAGTGTGTGAGGAGGACCCGGCAGTGTTCCATTGCCGCGATAACATCGGATGAGTTCATCCGGTATGTTATAGTTGCCTTCGGCAGGTTGAAGCCACACTACAACAACTGTACAACGAAGCACGGTGCACGGTGAGTATTTCCTGTATCCATTACACTCAAACAAGTAACATATTTACCTACTAACAGCACTAAACCAAACCCGCCACTGCTAACGTGTAGCATCATTCCGTATTCCGTGGTGAATGCCTAAAAGATACGTATCTACTGAATGCTTTCTTTCAAGGATGGGAGCACGATTTTCTTCTTTAAATTTTTGTTTTGGCTCTAGCATCGGTGGGTAATCGCATGTTCTGATTCATATCCGTGGCATCTGAATGATTTCACGATACATTTTGAAGTTTCACGTTTTAATTTCACAGCATTGCGCACACATTTGCTAGGTATATCTATTTGTCACACCAGAAAAAAATGTAAGCTTTGTAATTCACCTGTTGTGACCTTTCCTCACCACTTCACACACAAGCATACCGTATGCAATAGATAACGATAACGTTATGTTCAATACCATAACACAAGGAAAGCGTTGAGTAATGGGTGTATCGTAGATAGGAAGAATTATGCTATCAACTTATAAGAAGAGGTATCATCCCCCACAACACACGCTAGTACATATGAAATACTGGCTTGCACTCCGTAACGTAAGGTAATATTCGCAGATTGTTACAATTTTTCACGGCACCAATTGACAAATAAAAGTTTATTGGAGCTCCCAACGTGTCCGCACGATTCTGTGTCTTGCCGAGCACTAACGCGCCAGTGTACGGAGACCTGCTTATCGAGAGTCTCGCACCCTTTTAATCTGATAAGCGATGTTTGTCTTGAGCAGTGGGCGTAGTATTGCAAGAGATGTACATACCAGTTACTATTAACAGGTGGCTCAGAAAATATAGAACCACTTTGCAATGTTACAACTAACTCCACTTTTTTCTATATGCAATCTAAAGCAAATGGCCCCAGCCCTCCCAACGAAGGAACACTAATGTCATCAATTTTAGTTAAAAAAAAACTATGCAAGATTGCAACGCATTTTTTTACATCAAATTATATTTTGTAAAGTTGTTTATCCTCCCCAACATTCCTTCCTGCTGTTGTTCTTTGTGCGCCTGCTATGTGTTGCACTCCTCCAGATTTTTTTTCCCTTGACGATTTGTAGCACCCTGGCGAAGGAACGTTACGATTCATCAACAAGACAAGTCGTTGCTCCTTGGTACTTGGGTCGCATCAAACGTTCGTACATTTGAACCGCCTCAGCTTCC
This sequence comes from Anopheles farauti No. 4, assembly GCA_000956215.1. NCBI lineage: Eukaryota > Metazoa > Arthropoda > Insecta > Diptera > Culicidae > Anopheles > Anopheles farauti No. 4. Next base: position 25,556 of record JXWZ01001795.1, on the reverse strand, counting down.
TCATTACCAGTCATCTGTATGTGTGCGTGTTTTTTTTTTGTTCTATGCATAGTGCCGAACAGCACCGCCATTAAAATCCTGCGCATTTATTAGTCAGTGACTTATTAAAACTAACCACATGCGATTAAAATATGCCAACTAGGGTCGTTTCCTAATGGGAGTTTTTTGTTGTTGTTGTTTTAATGAACGGTGGTGAAACGGAAACAAGGGGACGTATTATCATGCTGACGACTGTTTCATTCACGTTGCGTATGCGTGTTAGTGTTAGTATCTGTACTCCTTGCAGCCTGCTGTGTTAGTCTACTCCTACTTCGTTAGCGTATCCCACGCTCGCCCGTGCGAGACCGCAAATTGCCTTTGCTCTGCAAGAATCATTTCATTTATGCGATTATTAATGTTATTATGTATATTTTATTTAACGTTGCAAAGTTTCGATTGTTACATCCAGTTTCTGTTTATACTCTCCTTGTATCACCTTGTATATTGAAAGTAGATTTCCACGTTTACCCGGTCGCTATTTGATTTACGCGCAACTTTCGTTATTTAATGGATTGTTTTACATTATATGGCCCTTATTTTAGATCCAATGGTCTAGTGGTGGTTCAGTGTGGTGTTGGTGGTGGTTTGTGGTGATGAAGATGATGCACGTGAGAATCGTGAATCAGTGTGCTTCAGTGTGCCAACACACGTCACGAAGGTGTTTTTGTTTTTTTTTGTGTGTGCAATGATTGAAGACCAACTGATCTATTTGACGTGCTACGAGAGTGTTACGTCCTACTATCTAACGCATTCTGCACATTCAGTAGAGTACATTACGATCACATTTAACGAAAACAGAAATTGAAGGAACAGCGCTGAGTCGCAGAACGAAATTCAAACCCTCAGATGTGATTCCTTTGGCAGAAGTCTTGGGATCGGGGCAACATTTGTTCGGTTTCGTATGAGTTTCTTCATTAACGTTTGAATGGACACTATCCGTAGACTTTTACCCGAGTAACATTGACATGTATTTGTCGTCGCCTTGACTGTTATATTTTAAGTTTAGTTACGAACAGTGTGTGAAACTCACCAGAATGGCGGAAATGAAATATGACTGACTACATCGAATAATTTCCTAAACAGTTTAACCATTTATCCGTACATTTTCCTGCCGACAAACAGTGCACTCGCAGAGCATAAATTGCTGCAAACCCTCGCCAACAGCGCATTCAAAAGTGCACTCAAAAAGGATAGCAAACCCGTCCGTATTACGTTTAATAAACAAAATCTTTCCCTCTTGGCTCGTCGCGTCTTCCTTACCGAAAACTAACAGTAGGTGTATTGTCATTCGATTAAAAATGCAAAAGGTACACATAGTTGTTAATACAATAGGTCACCACCTTCATTCTCTTCCTCTTTGGGCCAGGATTTGGGAACACCGTACGTTCAGTTTCGACCAGCGCGCGCTCGAATTCGCTAGATTCGCTAGAAAATTGTACTCGCGGGCCATATTCAACAACGTGGCCAAAGCCAATTCATAAAACTCATAACCCTATCAAACACGCCGCAATTGGAGGGATTTCTATTCTTCCTCCCAGTAGTGCGTTTTGTATGGAGAAGATCAAAAGCAGTGTTATACATTTTCAATTCGTTACGCTAATACCCTGCCGCAGGTATACCGTATTAGAGTAAAATAAAAGCTTGCAGAGTGGATAAAATTTTGCACCCGTTAACTTCTGTAGCCTTTTCAACTGGCATATTGTAACATGTAGCTTCTTGACTGGGAGTATTGTTTAGGGAATAATTAGCCTAAAACTGGCCACCGACTCCAAGGAATGATTTTGATTAATAGGGAAACGTCGAATGCTTTTTTGTTGGTATCTACACATATTGATACACACAGACACACGCGCTATGCTCCTCTCTTTTAGTTACATTATCGTCGGCAATTCCCCCACCCGTGAAACATCGAACATGAATAATGTGCTTCGTTTAGTTTCTTCTTGATCCCCTCCCCCGATGCGCCAATCGGTTCGATTGTGGTGAAATTACATTTAAAACAGTATACCCACATACGCTCATCCACTCGTAATACACCCATTTGCTGTGGCGGTGACTTTTCTCTTACTGTACAAAACTACAGAACATTGAAAAGCGGCAATCCACCGAGACAGACTAAGACGACGAAAACCGAAACGCATGCATGTGCACCAACATCACACCATACATTTTGATTATTCTATTTGTTATCTAAAGAGCATTGGTTCGGCGATCCCGTAAATATGTTGCAAATTGTTTCATCTTTTATCGTTCCCACCCACGTTCTTAATGCCACTTAGAAATTGTTGGTACCACCGCGCAGTGCAAGCGTGGTGTTATGAAACTGTACAAAATGTGTGTGGGTATGCAATGGTTGGACGTTCACATGATAGTTCACGTGAAAGTTTTTGTGTAATGTGTGTTAGTAGTAGCTGTACAGGCCACCCGAGCGTTCACACGATTCCATTTTTTTTGAATGGGGTATCGTGCTACAGGCTTACTTAATCTTGATCGTTCCGATCAGTCCAAGGCAAGTACAGAAGGTTGTCTAAGGTGATCACATTGCCACACACGATGTGTTTTTATTTTGGTACAATACGTTACTTTCATTGACAGCTTGGTTAGAGTGGAAATACTGAAGAATAATCGAATAGCTGTAACACTGGCCTTCTCAAACTAAATACAAAACAAAAAAAGAAAAACATGCAAACCATAATGTAGCAACATATAGACATAAACTGTGAGGAAAATCGATCAGATAGTAACTAGAGCTCGTTTAAGTGATAACAATGCGGCAAAATTGGTGTATTACTGCTCTTCATTGTGAATCTGGTTTGTGTCCCGGCTATATGTGTATTCACATTCGCTGTGCAATTTTCTATTTCCAAGAGAACATTGATTAGAACAGCATCTCCGTTTGAACCAATGAAATGCTTTAAATGTGTTACGTGTGAGGAAACACAACCCAGAATCACGTGGGAGGGATATTTTATGGTTTATCCATGTTTTTTCCTGCTAATGTAGCACCGAAATTACAGTCGCCGTAAATATGTTTTTTTTTTGTATATCTTTTTGAGGTTCGCACCTAACTAAACAAAGGTGTGCATGAGTAACACTTCACATGACAGAAAAGAACAGGTTAGGTCATCCGCATCTCGTTTACTTGCACGTACGAAGAGCGCTCCTTCTTTTCCTTTCTACACCAAAATACAGAGGAAGCTACGGCTATGTAAGAGCTTCGTACATGGTTGTTTTTGTTGTTATGTAGGGAGAGTGTTGTTTATTTCGTTTATTGTATCTTTTACATCGAACATTCTACCTAAACGTGTTGTGTTCCAATAAATACTTGCTCTTTTGTGTTGTGCGAATATCCACTACAACGAACTAGATATATCAGGATTGCAATAGAAGGAAGAAAAACAATAAAAAAGGCTTTGCTACTAGAACACAATCCAAAACGAAGAATAATGTAATTTAGCATAACAAACATAGCATACTGTATGTCAGATTCTGTTGGAAGTATCGTTATATTTCTTGTGCAGTTGCAAAAACTATTCGGCAAGAATAAAATGTATTTGCCGTTACGTTTTGTTGTTGCGGGAAAAATGGAAATAAAATAAAATGCACTCCTGAAAATCTACTATTATGACTATTTGCGCGCGATTATTATGATGCAATCACGACAGTAGTGAGGCATCGCATTATACTGTCACTATATGTTTATTTCCTCCGCAATTCATCCTTACTTCCTTTCATCTTTTCCCTCAAATAAATGCAAAAGAGGACACTTCCTGTCAACTTAGCTTGGTGACACTAGTTAATTACATTGATCTACGCTGTCCGCTAGTCAAGGTGTTTGGGTGGTAAATGTGCAATTGAATAAGGTGTATATGTATTTTTAACTACAGTCGTTCCTAAGCGCCCGAGAACGTAAACGAGCGTACTGTTTTGTCTCGTTTGGTCAATGCTGATTCAAAAAATATACTATGCCAGACGTTTGGTGGATGAGCCAACATAAAAATGAAAACGATATTGAAGTCGGTTATAGCTAAACGTTCGATTCGTTTAACTGTGGAAGTTATCATAAATGCTGTACAATCTGCGATCGTATTGGATTTTACTTTATCTGTTTACTGCGCGGGAAGATTCTAAACCGGATAGAGCAAAATTGTGCGCGAATATGGTTAAACTCTCGGCGCAAGCAAAAAGACGAGCAGAAGGCCATCGAAGATGGAATTGCGCGTATTTGCGATACGTGTATACGTTTGTGAACAAGTATTGAAACACTAGCAGAGGGTTGTATCCTAACGGCGAGTGCAACAAAATAGCGTTCGTTTTCTTGGTTCAGAAAACTGGCAAAGACGTTGGTCCTTACGTTATTATGACATACGTCTTTGTTACGTGTACTCCCCGCTTCCTGCTGGAGAGCAAACTCGTTCACCGGTGTGTCTGGGACGTGGTTGAGGAAGAGCTAGGCAATCGTATGAAAACATCGAATATGGATACTTTGGCGTAGCTTAAATTATCTGTTGGTCGTTTGTGTTGCGTTGCTCTCTCGCTGCTTGATTCGCTAACCAACATTTGTGCCTTGACCAATGGCCGCCGCTGCTTACATCAAGGGTCACAGTAGGGTGCGCCTGCCTTCTCTGCCACCGAGCTGTGTAACGCAGTAGAAATTCTTATCGCGGCATCATTCGTTGTGAAACCGACGAACGTTTAAGCTTCCGTTTCGGCACCCTTCAAACGTAACCGTGCGAAATCTTCGAATATTATATCATCATCCGGACAGTTGTCGTCACTGAAATGGAAAAAATTATTTGAATTGATATCATTAGTATTTTACATTTAGCTGCTGTAGCAAAGTAAAAACGCAAATAAAAAAGTGATACATGAGTTTCCAAAAACAAAATGTGGATTTTAATGTACCACAATGTACAACGACTACTAGAACATGTGAAACTCACATTAAAGTAATCGCCGCAAAAGCAAAATAAAAAAGGGTTTAACCCGTTCAGCTAGCCCAAACACAACGCCTGAAGTACACTTAGGAGAGCGGTTATGTAGGTGGAAGACAACATCTGAGTGTGTACCGAATAGCCACTTGTAACCTTTTGTGTCGGCAGCAAAAAGGACCTGATAACGCCTTTTTCATTAAAAAAGCGATCGTAGAAACTAATTTGCAAAACGGGAATAAGAAATCAAAAACAAACAAAACAAAAAGCACGTGGAGTATTTTTAAGCACTTTGCACTTGCGTCATTGTTTTATTGAAACAACAACACAGGTCAATTAATTTAATTAAACCCAATAAAGTGGATGGTAATGGTACCAAACATACCAAAAACCGTGCTTTACTTCGAGAAATCTTGTAATCCAAATGAAGGAATAATTTCTTACCCGTCCAGCTGAATTAGGTTTGGACCATCCTCTTTGGCGGCATTTGCGTCACCGTTGTTGCTATTGGAACCCATGTCGTGACCGCCTTGGCAAGAGTGTTTCCGATCGGCACTGTTCACTGTCCGGCCTGGTGATCGATCTCCTATCACCGGCTCGTCATCATCCGGCTTCGGATGCATCAGTATAAATGGCAATTCTGCTACTAAATCTCTGAAGAAAAAAAGAGGGAAATTACTCCGCGAATGAAGGCGGTTAAACAATGGAAAATATAAATACAAATATTTACCCGCCCAGTGGAGTGATGCAGAGCTTAACCTTTACTTTATACTGCACGATAATACCCAGGTTTTCTCGTTGTGAAGGATCAGCAATTCTGCAACGATCGGCATTATCGGGATAATAAAATGTCAATTAATGTACAAGATGAAAGGTACTAAACTAAGAATGTATTAATTCCGCTTATTAAGCAAGAAAACAAATCGTAATGTTTCAAAAAACAATGGTAAAACTACAAAGAAATTGAAGCAATAACAAAAAAATACTTATGTGTTAGATAAACAAAATAATACTCTGAGCTGACACAATTTATAATGCGACGGAAAATTATATCCAGAAAATATTGCAAGTATATTTTTGCTAGCCAAATTATGTGCATATAATTGATAACAGTAATTGATATATAAACGAATTTGTAATGAATTTTTGTACAACGAAGGTGGTGAAGAAAATAAACTAAATTGGATCTAATTAACTAACGAACAATTTAAGTTTTTTTTAAATACCATAGCATTGGTATTTTATATCAGCATTTCTACCTATATTTTCCATCCACCAGTGTGCGCGACCTGCGAATATTTTAAGGATTATTAGAAAAGGATAAGCATAGCGTAAGAGCAGAAGTAGTGGGTAAGAAGAAAAGGTGGATAAGAAACGCAAGCATGCATAATAGTGTTTTTCCCATAGCTCACAACAGCCCAAAGCATAAAAAGATATACAAAGATTACATGAACATATAACACAACATAGTTCTTCTAAGCTAATGTAAAACCAACTCATAAAATCAAATGACAAACAAGTTAAACTCATCTTTTCTGAAACTCTAACAAAATTTCCTATGATACATTGAACACAACAAAAAGATTCAAATAAATATAACAACACATATTAATCATAATTAAATTGTATATAATTCAATACAAAATAACAACAAACAAATACAACACACGAAACAGTCAGGTCCTGATTGGAGTGGTTTGTTTAGCAAAACAAAGCAGCGAACAGTAACGAAACAGTGTACACGAAAGCAATATATGAGCACCCGGGATGCGTGTGAACACACAAGGAGAGGCATCCAAGGGTGATGTAGCACATAACATCCTTTCAGGTGGACAAAACCAAGAGGTACAAGAAGAAGAAACGTAAGAAAATCGACGGCACTGGGAACAAAAGCTACGGGAGGGAACAGCACGGAGCGGGGTAAGAGGATACTGGAGAGAAAGGTAAGGTACAAGGGTGAAGGAAAGAAGTATCAACAAACTTACAGCGTGCTCGAGGCCAGATTGGTGTCCTCGTGCTTCAGCTGCCCGTCAAGTGCCAGGCCCCACTTGTCTTTATTATTGGCCAGCAGTGGCGTCAGCATAAACACTTTCGATAGCGTGAATCCGGGTGCAACCTGACATCCGTCTCTGGGAGTTGGCGGAACGGCGTTAAAACAATGTGTTTTGTTGGCCATGTGACGAAGGTGTGTCCGTCGTACCCCATCCCCAAGGATCGACGCGTGTCGTCGTGCCGCGTCCGCATTTGAATACGCACACGAGGGACGGATTCGAAACAGATCAATTTCGGGTAGCGTGTTATTGTTTTCGCACGTGTAATTGAATCGAACCGTACGTACGACAGGGGACGGCAGCAAACCGATCAGGCGGATATCGTTAAATGCGTCATATTGGTTGTATACGGGATAAACGGACAAGGATGGGAGAAAAGGGAGAAAGAGAGAAAGAAAGGAGCAATTAATTTTTTATTATGCTGGTCGGTAAGTTTCCTGTGAAATGATTCGGGAAAGGCGTCGAAACAAGACCAAGAGTGTGAGCCATCCATGTGTTTGCAAGGGTAAAAAAGGAAAGAATTTGAGTTGCTGGCGAAAATAAACCAATTTGAATCGAATGATTGCTAAACTGTACTGGGAAAGACATGTGCGCGTCAAATTATCAAAATTCAATTGCAATACTTTAAAGTGTTTTTTTTTTAATTGTCTTAAAATATGCTATCTTACGGTAAATATCAATTCACGTCATCCCACAAAAGTGGCAAAACTGAGGGAAAATTCTGCAACCTAACCTCCTCCAACCATGGAGGCGCCCGGTGGCGGACGGAAACAAGCATTTCATGTGTGTTAACTCACCAGACAGCGCTCGCGACGGATAGACGGATGGACAAAAAAAACAAACCACTTCTTCATATTACCACCTCGCTGCCCTTCCCAGCCTACTTATCACATCACCATAAACAACGGCCAACAGTCGACTGGCTGGCGACTGTACTACACACACACACACACACCCGACCGCAAAGCTAATAATGTGGCCCAACAAATGAATTTGTCCCGCGTGCGCATTACCACGAACCTTTCCCGACAATGGGCATGGAAGTTGATGAAAACGCTTGTCCCGGGGGTCACAGGGGAGTCCGATTTCCATCGATTTACTGGCGAGACCATAAAACCCATACCGACGGGACGAATGTGTGTTGCGTGATGGCAACGTGAGGTACGTCGAATTGGTTAAAAGCAACCACCGTGGCCCCATCCACCTTTTCTCCGCGCAGAAACGAAAGCTAATCACTAGTACGCACGCACTCAAACGCGAACGAAACAACTTCCCGACTTCCTCCACAGTCGTACCGGTTCGCAAGAATAGAGCGCTAACAATGTGTTTGATTTGCGTTTGCCAAAGAGTCGGTTGGTTTCCACTTGGTGGTTAGCAGTGTCTGTTTCACTCGCTCTCCCTTTCCTCTGGGTGATGCTCACGGGGAAAATTAATTCGAATTAGTTTCCGGTGATGTAAGGTGAGCAGATTTCACTGTTATAGAGCACATAAACCGACGAATAGGTACCACCTGCAGCTGCAGTCGGAATATCCATCGGGCACGACATCCACTACTACTACCACCAGGGTTGATGGGCTGACTGTCCCTCCAAGATCAACGCAGCAGCTCAACCGCGATTACAAAGCAGAGTTTACATTACTAACTATTCTCTCCTCGATGGCATTCCAACACGCTGACCTGGTTTTCTGCGTAGGGCAACTGACGACGCTAAAAACCCATTGTTTCTGACCCTCGACAAACATTCGGTTCCATTCGACGGTTCATCCTGCAATCAGAAGAATGGTAGAGAAGCACTCTCTCGTGGGACATAAATTCGCGTTCGCATTCCCTTCCTGATAGGTAAAGATAGACAAACGAAATTCGTACGTTCATTAGCAAACTTTTACTCTACCCACACCGAGGTACATGCGATGTCCATCTACAATCGCATGTGGTGCGACTGTTAGAGGTACTTTCACTTTCCCCACTAATGGACAACACGTAATCTCGGATGTGTACAGGAAACACATTTTACGTCGTCCGTAAACTGAAATGTTACTCGATAGTAAACAGTCAAGTACGCTGCATATTTTGTTTTACATGGGATTTACGAAAACAACACTGTCGATGAGCTCGAACAGTATATTTTTTATCATTAAAATAAGCCACAGTTGGAAAGCGTTAACAAAGCAAGAGTTTTTTTGTACACAAATTCCAAAGTAATGTGAACACGGCAAAGTTTCGATAGTGATAATCTAGGCGAATTTGTTGTCAGATTGGATATCAAGCGCCACATAAAAATAATTGCTAAAAATTGCGACTTCGTGTAATTATTTCCAGTTTAAAAAATAACTTTGTTTTAAACCCGTCACCAAGTGAAGTGTTTCCACTGCAACTAAGGGTAAGTGTAAAATCGAGCAATAGTAAGTAAGCAATATTATACACTACGACTGTGCGTAAAACATACTTGGTTCTATCTTATCTTTACAAAACAAAAGGCAAGACCAAAATTCATTCTCAAGACAGGAACAAACTCATGACGTAGTGAACAGCGAAAGATGACTGTGTTATTTACTTATTGAATGTTATTCAATTCAAACAGGAAAATCAACGATAAAAAAATAAATTTATATAACTTCGTTACAAGAACTGAAATTAAGATCGAAGGGCTGGGCTGTAAGGAGACTCATCATAAGACTCAAATCAATGAAAACCAACATTCCTACAGTAATGTACAGAGGGTAGAGAGAAACGGTAGAGATCCGCTGGAATAGAACGTTGAAAGTCTAGTAAAGCACACCTTCACATTCGCAATTAAACACAAACTTCATTCCTTAACCACCTTCTCCTGCTACTTCTCCTCCACCCACACACCCTTACTCCTTTTCTAGGCACAGATAAACAAGATGGCGCACTGGCGGCGCTAACGGCGGCTGTGTTTCGCTTACATCGTGCTGGACGCTAGATTTGTGTCCTCGTGTTTCAGCTGGCCGTCCAGGGCGAGGCCACGTTTATGTTTGTTGTGCTTAAGCAGCGGTTTAATGGTGAACACTTTGGATAGGGTAAAGCCGGGACCGACGGAGTATTCTCTGCGATGAATCGAAGGAAGAAAAGTTAGAGCGGTGCGATGTGACAAAAAGCGGAACGTGTGTGAGTGGCTTGACGAGCGAAGACGAGCGGAAGAAACCCTGTAAAAAGCAATGAAATTAACGGATAATTCGGTTCCCGGGGCCTTGGTTTTATCATCCAATCACTCAAGCAAAACGCAAACCGAAAATGGTGCGCAAAGTGGTTTAAACCCGGCAGCCCATACAGTCCCTTAGTTACGCATTTCATCGTCGTTTGGTGCTGCCGGCCGGTCGGTCGCTAACGTTCTAATCGATGATCAACACACCAATCCTTTCAATTTGCTTCTCCGTGGGGGGGTGAAGGTTTAGTTACCTCGAGCCGAACTTCCCCTCCCCCGGAACAGCTGCTTTTAGCAAGCAACAATAACGCGCATTCCTAGAAACGGCTTTTGCCTCAGGTGCCGTATACGTGTGACCTCCAGGTGAGCCGGAATGGGAAACGATTTTCGATAAAGTTTACGTTGACCCCGGCACGTGAGTTGGGGAAGGTTTTACGTGTGCACCATCCGGCATCGTCGCAGCCAATAGGGCAATACGAGAAAGCTATCTCAAACATCGTCCCCTGCCAACACTCCAGCAACCGTTGACCGACGAACTGGGAGGGTCGGGTAGAATAATGGCACCTGCGAGCGAACCCGTGCGGTACGGTTTCGGTAGCGAATATCGATTTTTCTTGGTCAATGCGAACCCCGTTGAGGCTTGTCCGCTAGCTCGCACCAGAGGTCAACCTCAGCAAATGCCTCCGCCCGCCGTCCATTTCGTATGCGGACGGAAATGTTCAAATTGAAAAATTTAATTGAGAATTGTTTGCAGTCGTCGGTAAATTGCACTCCCATCGGATGCTTTTCGCACGGTAAAACAACGTTAATGACCGAGTTGATGGACAGGGCTCCATTATCAGCAGTTAATCAACCGTGTGATGTATCCCGCGTCTCGATCACTAAGTATTCATAGAATAAATCAATTCCGGCTATGGAGAAGTTACTTGATGTTAGATCCAAATAGGATGTTATTCAAACTAGTTGCTGCACACGTGTCGACCAATTCATGAACATTATGTTTGGTGTATTGAAAAGTCCGTTCAATTTGTAACAGCTTCTGTTTTTATACGACATATGATAGCACATAGCATTTTCTCACGTTTGATGAACTAATTATCTAGTAACGTTCAACCAAGACGTTGCTGTGTTAATTAAGTTCATTTCGTAGAAAAAAGAAAAAAAAGAAATGGTCCATATGCCTTTGTCACTGTAAAAACGAGATTAATGTGTTGATGCTTTTTTCATCCCAAACTCGGTTTTCATTCATGCGCATATACGCCCACTTTCTATGCTAATTAGCGCTACGAAGCCTGCTAATTGCAAAAAATCGCCGTGAAATGAAATCCCAGACCCTAATGATTTATTTATTAAAAATGGGTCGTTCCACCTCTGGAGACTAAATTTGCCACGATTGGTCTAATTGTACAGACGCATCTAACGACCTATGACGCTACCGAGGGCTACCAGCTGTGTAAAAGTAACCTATTACCCTTAAACATCGCCCCACTTTTGGTGAGAACGCGCTGCGACGCTATTCTGTGTGTATGTGGAAGCGCTCCAACACACAGGAACGTATTGTAAACCGTACGTAGAAAACTGATTTCAGTCGGTTGCACACAATCAGCTGAAGCAGATAGATTCACGCGCGTTTAGTCACTTCTAGCTACGTATACTTTGCACACTGCGGCGATGTGACGATTCGTGACAATCTTGCATTAGGTCCTCCAGCGCGCGACTTGAGTGGTAATCATAATCCGTTCCCCACACGCAGTCAACGCATCCTCAGCTTCCGGGTGGTCGGTAACGACTGACGTTGCTACTGTAGCGCTTTTGTTCACTTTCTTCACCAGTTGAGTAAGCTCTTTCCCTGCTGAAAGTACTGGAAAACATTGTTCGCTGGCTCGCTCGCACTCGCGTATACTCCTTTTTCTCAAGCAGTCAATCCTTCAATTAAACCTGAGTGCACTCCTACGTTCTGGATGTTTAGCCAACGTCATAACGGCTTTCGCAGTGGGATTGAATCAGACGGGATTTGACTGACATCCAAACACATGCACCCACACACGTTTACCAACCGCTCTCGTTTTTCTCGAGGGGTCAACATGGCGCGCAAGGGTGACAGCCAGTAGGGTGAAAGGTAAGGTTCGTTCCATCTTTCAGCACAGTTGCTCCAAGAAGAAGAGTGTCTCGCGCGAGTGCCGTGTGGGGAAAATAAATACAAACCAACGTCGTCAAACCACAAACTGTAGTTATTTTTCAAGATTTCACCCGGAGGATGGCACACAGGTCGGTCTGTTCAGTCTGTGGGGATCTGACATAATAACTTCAAACGGCACCGGCATGGTGCAACCGGACTACTTACTCGGATTCCACCTCCGCTACCGTGCACTTATACTGCGCCGTCGAGAAGAGACAGATATCCGCAAACTGCCGGACCGACACTTTGATTTTCTTAACTGTTTTACTTGAATTATTCGCTATATGTACATTCACCGACAGGCTTTCGCCGTGGTGGTAAAGCTGGAATGGAACAATGAAAATAAACAATTGTATTATTGGCTTTGAACTCTTTCTTATCATCTCCTCCCCAACACCTCACCACTTCCTACTTACCTCCTTATCCAGACTTGCCTCCAGGTGAATTTTATTTGGTTTCAGTATGTACTCTTTGCTAACCTCGATCGACGGCTGCTCGCCGAGCTTGGAGGGTGCGTACATGATTTTCCTTATCGCTAACCGGACCGAGTTCCGTTTGTGCGGTTTGTCCTCCTGCGACTCGCCGACGAAGGCCTTGAGCTCGTAATCCACGCCGCATGGTTTACCGGTGTCGCCCGGGGCCGGCTGCAGCGACACGGATGCCGGACAGTGAGGCGGCACCTCAAAGTAGAAGGGATACGCGTTCGCACCGAGCTTTCGGATCAGGCGCTCCTGGAGGCGGGTGAGCGGTCGGTCCGACTCCAACGGTGGGTAAATCTGGTTGCAAGAGAAAGAAACGATTGTAAGTAAGCAGCCACGGCAAATGAAACGAGTCTGTGCGCCGGTTTGCCGGAGAGAAAGACACACACCGGGGCACGAGAAACACGTACAAGAGAAGCGAAATAATTTATTTTCAATTACGACTCCGAAGAAAGAACGAAAGAGAACGAGAGAGAGAAAGGGAAACACGGGCTGTGCCTGATTGAAAACAACTACGAAGCCTGTCAGCGGCTTGTAAAATGGAACGAGCACAATGGCAGAACCTAATTTAAGCTCTTTTGTGCAGTTGAAACTACCATAGTTGCTTTAGTCATGTGCGTTTGTGTAAATGCGACCAAGGTGTAACGATTTTCCCGGTTCGTCGAAGCACCAGAATTTAATTGAAACGAAAGAAAACGGACCACAATTTCAAACGACAGCTTCATCGTATTGATCAAGGTTCCTAAAGTGTTTTAAAGACAAATAAAGTATACGCGAGTGATAAAACGCGAACCGAAAGATTGCGTCGCCTATTCTCTATTTACCTAAACTCACAGAAATTTATCTGTCGTTAAACACCGTCTATTCAAATGCTCTGCCTCCGCCGCACAAAGGGGTAAATAATCTCCTTCGAGTAAATGAAATCGCTTTTACACCATCAGCCAGAATAATGTCCGCAGTTACGGCGGGACTCGCGCCTTATACCTCCACCCTTCCGGGAGAAGGGTTCATAAAAGTCTAACTTGGGCAATGCTAAACAAAGCGTGATCGGTGGCGGAGCTTTATTGCGCGGTATTGTCGTAAAAAAAGGAGCACCAATCAAACCGCGCCCCAAAAATGGGATCCTATTAAAATAATTCGTGCGATTTCTTCGACCTCGACAAACATCGCGAAACCAACCCAACGCAACCTACTCCGCTCAGAAACCTCTAGTGTCGGTAACACAGTGGAGTGGAAGAGGAAGACGCTCATCTAATGCACCACCATCACCTAACAACCACCGCTTTGTGCAATCCGGAGCAATAATAACGAAAATGGCTCCGCAAAAGGATCATAACGCTGGGGGAGCCACCACCAGCAGAAAGGAACAAAATGAAGCAGATAACAACACGTCATTATTGGCCGTTTCCTTATGCACTGAACGGTGCGGTACGAGCGTTCCGCGCGTCGTAGAAGCAACGAAACACCGTCACGGTGTGCAAGGTATACAACCACAAGCGCCTTGCTATTGGCTGGTCATACGGTGACCATTATCCTGCAGTATTAGTGATCCCCAAAGGTGGCTTTAATTTACTTTATTTTCGCAGAATAATTATCAACCACCGGGCGTCACTGGCAGGCAGACATCCCCGGTAGTAGCTTACGGTTGGCGTGGGTTGACTAAATAACATTACAATCAAAACAATGTCCGCGCTCATTGCGTAGCTGAGGTGTTGAACGATGGTAAGAAATCGGTGCCTCGTGTCTGCTTATCTATTAGCGGAAGTAATTGAATATCCACGCGGGGAGGATAGGCTGTTATAATCACTTTCCCGCACAGGTAATAACTGGCTGACATTGCCACCGCGCAATAAATTGCTGTGATTTCCACCATTGAGGTGAAGATTTTCCACGAAACCGGTGGTGTAATGTTTTCGAAATGTACACTATACCCGCTACAATGACAAACTTTATTAATTGATAGATGATCATGAAGTGTTGGCCATGTCAGTAAACTGACGCAGTACAATTTTGAATTCATCCAAGGGCTGCAATGCACAACTCGAATCCAAGAGTAATATGAAAACCACGAAACAACTCGAATGAGAACAACAAAACAAACAAACGATCATCACGTCACATCGGTCACGACGACCCATCATTCTGTGTCATTGTTGTGCTTGTAATATTAGCTACATTTGCATGATGAATGCACTCTCTTTCCCATCGCAAAAGTGTTTGCAGCGTTTGACGCACTTTAAAACCACATGCATCGCCGTAAAACTCCCACCGACCTGCGTTCTGCGGATCAACCAACATCCATTAAGAATATCACACTCTTGTAACCAACACTGGTTGGTGCCGCCTGTTGTACTGGGGCGCCGAGTTCACTATCTTGCCATCGCTCGTTCCAATGAGACACGGGCGAGCGGGTGTTGTTTTGTACACGGGAATACTGCAAGTGACATTTCATACACTTCCCACTAATGCTTTCGTTCCATTTCGCAAAGAAACCATAAATTGTGATTATTTTCATGTAACATTTTTTTCCATTTTCTTTGTTTCATTCAAAGCGCACACACAGAGCGACCGGTGCCGGTGGTTGTCTTCGCTTAGTGTAATGGACAGAAACACACCTCTGTCGCTCTGGCGCTCTGGGGCGATGCGATACGGGTGTGTGTGTGTGTATTATGTAGCTCGTAGTCTCTCACCCATTCCCTCCGTCCATCACCACACTATAGTGCAAACACAATTTAATGAAAATGGAATTTCCGTGGCACGATGGGGATCAGGGCAGTACTAAATGTATATTTACAAACTTCGGGTACGCTACACTACACCTCGCACCAGGAAGCTCGGCCATAATCGTCTACAACAAAGCAAAAAAAAAAAACAGCGTACTTTTGCCAAAACAAAATAATCGCACCATAACGAAGCATCGTCTCGCGCGAGTACAGCAAATTAATCCGCACCTGGAAGTTTACATTTTGCTGTAGAGTAAAGTAAGTGTTTCGCCGCGCAACGAAAACAGAGCAAACGCTACACACTATCGTAAATCAAAATTACATCATCACCGTTGATGTACGCGAACGACACGGCGTTGGGGACAAAGCGAAGAAGCCGCTGGTGCTGTCCGCTCCGTTGGCGTGTTAACCGTTCCGGGCGTTTTGCTGCGATGGAGACGCATGGTGTGTCGTAGGACTGGCAGTGACAGACGGGACGGGACAGCATCGTACTACGAGCCGGAGCAGCAAGATTTATTTCATGGATTTTGAGCCTGTTTTACGCTGAATCACACGTAGCGAGGCGAGCGAACGCTGGGCGGAGTTTCTCGAAGGAATTAAAAGATACACATGTTTACCTTTTTTTTTGTTTTTGCAAGCGCAAAACCACCAAGCGCAACCACTGTTGCCGCGTTCGGTTGGTAAGGGAATTTCTCGGCAAGTGCCAAACTAAGCCGCGCCGCGTATGTCTCAGAGGATTGAGACGTTGGTTGAGAGAAGTAAATGGTTCAGTTTAGGTCCGGGCACCGCACCGCTCTGTGAAAATGTTATGGATTATGGGTTTGCGGTTCGAGCTAGTTCGTACGCCGCGAAGGAATTCACGTATCGGGTTAATGCTCCCTTCCGTTACTATGGAGACGTGCTCCTTTACGATGAGGGGGGCACGATAATCAGTGTACGGTTGAGTTTTATGGAATTAAGTTCTTTAAAAAAATGGAAAATGAACAAAACCTAAAAAACATGGTTTAGATAAAAAGACTGTAATAAAACGTCACATGATGACATCAAACTGTCCTACTCTGCCCTATTTAAAGTAAACGATGAAGCAAACGACTCTTACGATTACTCTATTCGTGTAAAATACACAAAACACGCCACTAACAATCGCGTATGTGAAGCACGAATGGCCGAATGATTTAGATTCAATTTAATACACGCTCGGTGAAAGCTAGTTCTCACAAGCGTTTACCCTTTCCTTTCTCCTCTCTCTTTCACTCACACAACGAACCGAGCCAAGCCCACCCGCCGTGCAATTCATATTTAACGGAACCGTTCGAGCCCGGCGCTGGTGCGGTTGTTTGGGTGAGCACGTCTATTCCGTCACCTTCATTGCCACTCCGGAGGTCGGCAGCATATGATTATGTGCGAGATTATACATGTACGCACCGCTCCATATACCAACCTGTTCTGATGCCAGATAAAGATCCTTTCGGAAGGTTAGTCCCAGCACGTCCAGATCCTCACGCCCGTACCGGAAGGCGGCTAGTACGTGTCCGAAAACTTTCCTATCCTTCACATAATCGGGATCTATCAGCACGACACCATCTACTCCATCGCGGAAGGAAGGCCGCAAAACGGTGTTTATTAATGATGTTGGTGTAGGGAGCAGCGTAGGTGCCGGTGAAGATGAAAGTAGAAGCAAAAGAAAAGTGGTTGATCAGAGAACTTGTTGATTACGCGAAACTTATAGTGTGCGAAAAGTCGACCGTAGAGCAGAGATCGACTAGTTTTAACCGTCTCCGTCTTTATTGGTGCGGCTATACTTACCGATCGGATCTACATGCGTGATGTGGTCGACGAAGTCACGTTTGCCCAAGTACACAGTGATTTTGCCATTCGAAGAACTTTTCTTAAATACTCTGAAAAGGAGGAGAAATAAAAGGTTAGCGGTGTTTATAGAACAGAAAAACAGCCATAAATCAGTAAAATCGTAATTTTTCATCCAAACAACAACAAAATTTGTCTTAAATGTTTCACAACAAAGGGCACACTTACCTCGTTGCCTGTTTTTTGGAGCTACCCTCGTCAACGTCCGGATCAGGTGACGGGGCAGGAGACCTCGGTGACGAACCTTGCAGATGGGTATTCATTTCGTGTCCGTTTTCTAATTAGAGGCCACCGTGCAGCTTTTGGTCGAAAACTAGGCGCAAGGCGGAAATTTTTCCTACACTTTTTGGTTCACTTTGCACAATACTTCCCGCTCACGTCACTTTTCTAGCGAACGAAACTAAGATGTTGTTATAATTCGTTACGGCATCACATGATTTGCTAATAGTTACGAAATGAAAAACACTCTCACAACAGGTTGTTTCGTCACGTTAACAATTGTAAAGTATAAGACTTTTTTTTATGAATGTTTCACACCATACTATTTTGCGAGGAGTATTTCGTTTGCGATGAAAAAAAAAACGTATCGAATATGAATAAATTATTTTTCTAAGCATCAAAACACTCTCACTAAATGTTGTTTCTCATCGCATACACTTGACACACTCTCAAAACGCTAGTTATGCGCATACAACATGTTAAACAATACAACATTTCCTGGTAAACTCTTACTAGTTCCAAGAAACGCTGCCTTTTCACGTCCACGTGCCGATACTGTTGCTATCTTTTCGATATAAGATGTTCGCAGAATTCACACCGAAGCCCCGCAGAATTCACACCGTCCACCAATAGCGCCGGTTTTGCTCGGATCTATATCTCCATCGGACGAGATAATCGATGATGTTGCAGGTCAGGAAAACATTCACGCGAAACGGACGGTTGGCAAGGCAAACATTCTTTTCGCTATCGCCCACTCCCACTAGAACCGACACTTTCCCAATGCAAACTGTTTCATTCGTTCCCGTATGACATACAAAGTACTTGAACAACGCGTCTCGTTATTTGTCTTTTCTATTCGCTACGGTAGAAAATATCCTCGATTCGTCGTTTTGTTGTTTGTTTACTCCTTCGAAGCGAGTGGCTCAATGGGCATCACAACGAACATCCACAGATCCTATGGCTTCTCCGTTGATTTTATAAACTTTATAACTTATTTACACGCAAACAACATTTATACGCTGATTTGTTGGGTTGATCAGTTATGCTTCCAACAGTATCTAAAGGGTATGTTAAGCATTAGAAACATGTTTGCTTATTTTTATACGCGAACCACGCATGATCACGCATATCGTTACGCTACAGAATAAAAAATAACATGAAACGAAACAACATCCAAGAACATATCCTCAAGAAAGATGAATCGAATAAATGCACTGCATGTACCTCGTTTTGTCGAAAGAGAGAGTAAAACGGATCACGGAAAAAAGGAACATCATATTTCATCTCCAACCGAGATCGATCGATAAACTCGCTACATTGCGTCGGAGAAAATCGAAATCGACATCAAAATGAAACGTGCCTTGGTGCGTTAACTTAAAAAAATACCACACCATTCTCAATGGGACGATATAAATAAACAAAAACGATTCAAAAAAAAACGTAAAGCATATAAAAGCGTAAAATGTTCACCACTATCAACATCAAGAGCGACTTAACACGGTAATTAAATTGTTTCATGATTACAAGTCTCATTTCGCACAGCGTACACCTTTGCAACCGAGCAGCGTCATCGATACTGTGACACAGCGATCCCGGCATCTTTGGTCCGAACAGCACGCCTCCATAGTCGCGACGAACGAAAGAGTGCGCAGTGTTGTGTTCGCTGCTCCATCACTCCGACGGTTATTGAATTAATTTCGTCTTGATTGGCCTGGTCGGAAGGATTTGGCGATCGTTACTGAATTTGAGCGGTAATTAATTTTCCACCATTAACCACATCCATTGTGCTGCTGCTAGAAATAGCGCGTCCGGACGCCATACCGAGAAGTGTGTGTTGTCGAACGAGAGACTAAAAATGGTTGGAGAGGGAGGGGGTGGGGGGAGGTGGTAGGAGACGCTCGCGTGATGCAAACCTGACTGTATCTTCACTGATTAAAAGCGGGTTCCGTCTAAATCCTAAAATTCCACCAGTGATTAATGAGCCTGAAGGCTTCGGGTTTCCGTTCGCCGTACTGCCGGCATCGGCACAGCCAGGCACTCCAGCTGCGAACGACGCTTGATGATAGCGGCTTTCTCTCAAGTGGACGACAGTTCCTCCGGTAGGCGGAAGAAGATGTGCTGCCAGCCAACCAGGCAGACCTGCCAGAACGGACCCCTATCGCTGCCGGGGCTGGACTGTTTATTACATTTACGGCAAAAGTATCTGAAAAAGACGATAAGAACGAATACCTGGACTTAGTGTTTTTATTTTGGTTCCGGAAGAAAATGTATAAAAGTCTGATTCTGGACATGGAAGGTTTATTAGAGAGTACGGACGGCGCAGGAAGAAGAGGAGCATAACATTGATTGATTTGACAATTTAAAGGAATTATTCGTGCCGGGAGAGAGGTGCTCAAAATTGTGTGGCAAACAAAAAATAAATCCATAACCAGAAATTTTTTTAAAGATACATTTGCTGCTCAGGGAACGACGTCTATCGCGGCTGGGTAATGAATCACGGTAACGCACGCAAACGATTAGTCTTGACATTAATTTAATTTTTTGTTTGTTTTTACTTTCATAGCCTCCGAAAGAGCACAATGTGCACTTTGTTTTGTGCATGTTAGACTTCTTGTTTTTGTGCTCAAATTTCAGACAAATGACTTACGGGCCGCCGGTGGGGGCGCTTGTAGCACAAGAAAAAAAGAACAAACGTTGTACTATAAATAACCCTAACAAAATCAACCACTAACAAAAGGCGAGTGGCATTATGCCACAAGCTTCCATGAGCATCCATGAATAATTAAACGATTCCAGCGAAAAGATAATTTATGCGAGACGCTTTTTTTTTTTGTGTGGGGAGTGGAAGTTTCCGTTTTTTTTTATTTGTGGGGAAAAATGTATCATTCTTCAAATTGTGATAAATTTGAATATAGATGTCCCAGCCGAACGCTATCGTCTTTCCCATTTTCCAAGAAATCGATGAGAATCCTGCGGAAAAGGGATAAAAAGTGGAGCGTGAAACGGATTACCCCCCCCCCCCCCCTCGTATGCTTAAAATCGTGCTAAAGAACAAACGCATAGTTGCGACGCTGCAAGTACTTCCGAGCGAGCCGGCGCCAGTCGGGCGCGTGCACAGCACAAGAAATCCCTAAAGCCATCGGTCGCGCCACACGCGTGTCCTGCTTATCCTTTCACTCGAAGTACCACGGGTCAGAGGAAACAGTTACTTACCTACTATGGGCTTGGAGTAGAAACGTGAACGTAAGCTTATCCTTCGGCATCAAATTGAAAAATAAATTGAAAACCATCGGCTACTCTCTTCGTAGCATCAATATTAACAGTCTACGAGACACGGGCCAAGAAAGAGGCTTATCATAATTTCACTACTGGTGCGCTGATAAACACACGCAATCTGTCTCGTGTGTCACCGAAGCCACATGCAGTGGGCCATGGCCATATCTTCTCTAATCATAGCAATCATTCAGGCAAAATTCACTATGACAGCGTAGCTCCGACGCGCACTTGTGTATGTCTGTGGGTGTGTGTGTGGGAATCATACACTGCATTCGAAATTACCCCCGATGCGTTATATGTTTTCTTTTCTCTTTCTCGCCGGAAAATTGTTTTCACTCGAATTACGTCGCACTCGAGATCCCCGAGAACCGGAAAGCGTATTCTGAAACCGGCGCACATAGAGCGTTACATTTTTCATGATTTTACTATCATCTCTTCCAGCTGACCCAGATAGCAGAGGACATCTTCCTGCGCTGTGCAATCGGCTACTTCACATCCGATCCCACAAGCGTCCTGTCCTACACACTAGAGATAAAGAAGACAATTCGCTCTCTCTCTCTATCTCTTTGCACTCCGCGCACAACGACCACGACGACGTCCGCCGAAAGGAAGCGCAAAGGAATGGTGGCTGGTGTTTGCACTTTCATCCGATACGAACGATTACTCCCCGGTTTTCTGCACGCCATTTTCTCGAAATGGATTTTCTTCCTGTTTGTCGCCCGTTTTATACAATCCTTCCCCGGTTGATCGTACAATAACCTAACCTACATAACATTCGGTGCCAGTGTGAAAACTCTACACGTTCCTCTTACTTTTCCTCGTCGAACCGACGCGAACGAAAATGTGCGTACTGTTCTTCATCTCGAGACCAAAAAAAAAACACAAGAGCAAAATCTACTGCGACGATAAAACAGTATCTTGCCCCCCTCCTTTGTGTACGCTTCAGTAGCGATCGGTGCTCTCTGGTTACAATGGAATTCTCCCCGTGTGGAGATCTTTCTAGCGCAGTAATGGTGCTAGAAAGGCACGACATCCTTTCCCGGGCAACACTTTAGCCATGTGGGCCGCCCGTGTGTAGGAGGAAAAACGATTCTACAACCCACGACAGCAGTAGATCCGGACACCTACACAATGTTGTGGTTACATTTTCATACTGGCGTAAATCGAGCGCGACATCTCAACTCCACTGTGTGGAATGTTGGACATTTTTGTTCGTTGAACGTAAACCGCAGTGAAATCGCAGAAGACATGCAACAATATCCTGTCGTTTCGATGAGGGTAAGGGTGTGAAGTACCACGAGAGTGATACGCGAGACGATAGATGGGATTATGTTGTTGGATGGTTGGGTAGAAGAATGACTTTACGATGAGTATCGGCCAAACTTTGAGTGACATAGAAATAGTTCAAAGACTTAAATTTTTATGAAATAGACAATGTTCCTCAGGTCCGCGCAGGATAGATTTTCAAAAAGGTATGTAGTTATATTACGTGAAACTTAACTGTGACAAATCCAGTGCAATTCGCAGTAAGGTCGTCCTTTCAGCGACAGAAGTGAATACAAATTCAGACATTTTGCGTCGAAATTAATCGTATGTGAGATAGGAATAAATATATTCTATAAAAATGTTTGTTCAGTATTACTACAAAAAGGATTATAATGGAGATATAAATAGCTAAAAGCTCTATTAAACGGCATACAAGATTTATGTCATTTCAACACACTGAATCAAATAAAGCGTTGGAATAATAACATGAGTCACGTTTCGAAGATGAATAAAAAATAAACCGATAGATCTAAGCAAACGCATCAGGAAGAATTCTCTTTTATAATCTTAATAGCTTTTACGCAACGTTTTCATTATTTGAGATTAGATTAGTTTTTCACATGGAGAGCACTTCATTCTATTCCACTTCAAAAGAAAATATGTTATATAATATTCATCTAAAACGGAGGAGACAAGGTGCAAAATTGATGCATTAAATTCGACTCGAAAGATCCAATGTTCAGATTTCTGGCTGGACGTTATCCTCCTACAATCCAAACGAAACGCATCACACCGTACAAGGGCTAATGGGTGTGCACCTGAACACGATACATAACACTATCGTCGGACCACTTCTCACGTCAGGAAACCGGACACCGTAGGCCACCACCAAGACTAGACTCCAAAGCCTCCATAGACACTAGGGCATGAATCGATACCATTCAACGAAACCGTTGGTAGGTTTAGCCACAATCCTGGGAACGTATGGACCGGTCTCGTAAGTGATCATCTATCAGGCGATGGACCGTGTCGGTTGCCTTTTTGCGTACACGTGAGGAACGGACGATTACGAGCTGGCTTGTAAACGAAAGCAGATGCTAAGAGCGACACGTAGGCACCCGCACTAGACATCCGGTTGGCCGGGTCACGTTGCGATGGGAGGCCGAAAACACAAATCAACTGATCCAAAAAGACTCCCTCTCTACAAAAAAAAAAAGCACAGGAAACCAACACACCGATCCACCGCCAGGATTATGAAACGCATGTTGACCCACACGTTTCCTTGCTCCCAGTGGGATGTTTTTTCGGGATGAGCTTCGGTGGACCTTGTTCGGATCCCCGGTAAAAGTAAATTGCACGGACGGATTCAAGCGAACATCACATAAAAAACAAACGGAAAGGGACCGACGGCAGCGGCACACGAATCCGGCTCGGCACTGACAGCCGTCTCGAAGAAACAAGCAAAACCGTTCGGTTGATGAACGATGGGAAAAACGTCAGGCACAGAGCGCAACAAATACCTGCCCACCTTCGAGAGCCCAACAGCTGGCCCTCGGTGCGGGACATTGCTAAATGGGATCAAAAAGATGAGTTACCTTTTTTTTGTTTTTTATTTATTTATTTTCTTTTGGAAAGCGCAAGACTGTGTTGCTTTTCCGTCAATAAAATTGCCCTTATCATTTTATCATTTTTGGAAACACGCCTCGCTTTCGTGCTCCGGGTCATCCTTCCAGCCTCCTCTTCGTTGTTGGTGTGTGTGCGCCCAGAAGACGGAGACGGAATTTAATTAATCCCAGTTTTTTATCATCATTTCCGAACAGACGCTATTTGATTACTGTGAGAAGCATCGCAATTTACTAGCTCCAACAGTAGTATCGCAAACTGTTATCATTAGATCAAAGTTCGAGATCAAACTCGAACATAGAAACATTCTTGCAGATTTTATAAGGCTTAGTTTTATTGGGATGTTCAAGTTCTCGTCATGTTATGAAACATTAATTGTATTATGTTTCTTCTAGGATGGCCGAGGAGTGGGCAACGTACCATTATCACCCTCCCAGGAATACTGCTCGGGTCATATATCATAGCCATGTACCATACTGAGCCAGCTACTTCATCATTCAACCACCTAACACTCCCTAAAGAATTGACTTCTACAGGGCATATTATCCGATTTCAATGTTATTACTCCGCGCATTCACTATCCACGTAACCGACCCGTACGAATCAGCACGATGACGGTAATTCCGTCCGACAAATGGGGGCACAACATGCAGCATCATCGGAATGCTACCGGTTACATAAATTACGCGTCGCAATTTTCTTCGTTCCAACCAAAAAAAAAAAAGAAGCATCACTGTACCGACCTATCATAATCGGTGCCAAATTGTGCCCATTTGAATGCGACTCACATGCGGAGGAAATTAATGGCAACACAACCCTCCATGGCTTTTAGCGACTTGTGGTAAAATGATACATTATTTTCTTAGCATTCGAACGAATACCGTAGCGAATCATTAGTTCTGCGTTTTTCTTACCCTTGACTACGTTCGCAGGCTGGGACGCAGACCGCGAGCACCAGGAACGGAAATGAAAACGATCCGAGTAATAATTGAAAATATTAGTACAGCGTTGGTTTGACGGCACCGAAAGAGATAACTCCCTTTCCCAATTGGCACGCTTCCCAAGGCTCATCGGCGAACCGAAATTGTGGCATGATCCGAATCCGAAGTACCACCACAACGACTCTGGAGACGCTCGGCGAAATAGGGAAGAAAAGGGCGGCTAAAATCCGCCAAAGGAGCGGCACCAGCGGCAGCTCCATCTCTTCAAAAAACGCTCATTTACTTTCCGCTCACAGCGCAAGACGTCCGCGTGCGCCACTATCCCGACGTACGGAACACATTAATCACCACAGCGCATAGCATCGAGCAGTGCAATGCCCTTTAACCCCGGGTGGCTTCCGTTGCTGCACTAGCCGAGAAGATAGGGCTGAACTAGGTCACTGGATATTGCACGGCGCCGCTAGTGTCTGGAAGGTTTCTCGCTTTCGGTGTTCCGTGGGCAAACCGATCTCACGGCGCAACCATCCGTGTCTCCGTGGTATCATCGTTGTATTTTTTTTTTTTCGTTACGAACAGCACCATTCGTGGTCCATAAATTGCTGCCCTTATCTGAGACTGTCGAAAATAAGACACTCCTTCTTCAGGCAGCACACTGCTCCACTTCAAGCGTTCTTCAACGTTCAAGAAACGGTGTCTCATATTTGAAATACGTTTTAAACATTTATAAAGGTCGTAAGGATTAATGTAAGCCACGTGGATGAAGTTTTGACAACTGAACCATGACATGGCTGCATAT
>JXWZ01001791.1:0-12450 GCA_000956215.1 Anopheles farauti No. 4 | reverse complement strand
TGTTTTAAATGTCTCCCAATCAGATTGCCCTTTTTTATACGCTGAAAAACACTGTCTCCCCTTTTGTCTGAAAATTCTTCCCGTAAATTTGTGATCCTCCTTTTGTTTCATGTGTTCCCTACAATCCACATCCACTTTATCCTCACTTCATGAAAACCTATTTCTGCCAGTTCGCCTCCCAAGCAAGAAGGTACGTATGGGCGCCTTACCGTACATTGAATTGTGAATGTATATCGTAGCGCAGAACCAGTACTGTTGTTTGTTTTTTGATGTGTACGAGATAGTTTCAGCAGAAGTTTTTGGATGTGTTTTTATTTGATTGTGTTATTATTTCGTTTACCCTATTAAATATTTTGCATTTGGACGCGTATATTCCGTCGTGCTAAAGTCTGTGAAGCGTGTGAAATGGAGTTGCATTTGATTTGCAAATTACTTTTTGTTTTCTATTGTGTTCTTTGGTTCGTCTTCTTCGCATCGTTGCCCCCGTATTGTGTTCCTTTGTTTATCCTTTCTTTCTTGAATGTGTGTTTGTGTGTAATGTGTGTTTGTTTTTTAGCATCTGTAAGTGAATGTTTTATACTTGCGGCCCTTGCCTCCGTCTTTTTCTATTAATTGTATTGCGTGTGATTCCTATAGTTTTACATATACCTCATCATTCTTTGATTTACTTTGCATGTTTCATTCTCTTCAGTTTGTTTTGTGTTTTGTCACGCATCGTTTATATTTATTTTACATCTGGGCTTCCCAACCCACATACATCTGCGGTCTGTGGTGTGTCGCTCATCTCAAACTCGCATGAGTGTTTCGCCGCTTTGGCACAATTATAACACACTGTTTGGAACGACACATGTGCATTTTCGATGGACCCATGGAACAATGTTTACGCTGCATCATTGGTTGAAAACCATCTATCTATTCTATATTCGTTTGTTTCATCGTTCTCATATCCGTTCTGGATCTCGCAACATTGGATACGCAATACTAAAACCACGCGAAAAATGACAGAAACACACCCCCTCTGTGTTCGTCCACATTTCATGTTTTGTTTTATGTTTTCATCGCGCACTATTACTCTGCTCCTTCATGGCACGAGTTGTGAGCTTGTGTCGTTAATAAACAGGAAAACTTAAACAAACGATCTGAAGGAACCTCATCTCGCGGTTTCTCGTCTCGCATAAAAAAAACATATCTGTAGCATGTGGCAGTATACTATTGTTTCGTTGTAGGATTTCGCCCCCTTTAAATCGATTGCAAAGCAAAAAAAATCGTGGGAAACACCACTCAGTACACCAGAAAGTTCAAGCAATAACAGCTGAAACAGCAGAGTGCAGGGAAAACAAGGAGAAGAAATGTAGTTTCTGTATATTGTAACCGTCACATGCATTTTTAAACGAACAACCTCTTGCCTCGATCCACCCCAACCCCAACCTCTTCCAGCCGACGAACATTTGGCCGAACTGATGCCAATCTTTGAGCAGTTGCGTGCCCAGGGCAATCTGCCTTGCACCTACCCGCTCCACGTCACGTCCAGTGGTACCGCTTTTATCCGGGGCGGTTCTCGTTCGACTCCGCTCAGTCCGCACGCTCCACACTGCCATCCGTCGACGCATTGGGTAAGTGATTACTGTCGCTCCTTCTATACCCCGTGAGCATCGTTTGGCAGTGAAAAACTGCACAGCAAAGCTTCGCTCCGTTCCCCGAATCAATCTGTCGTTCTGTGTATGGTTAGCGAGTTTCGCTTGTTACGGCTCGCTAGCGCCATCTAGATGTGAGATGTATGAAACTCGATTCGCCCGCTTCCCTGCACCATACAAGTGATCTAGATCAGTCTAAAAACTATTCGCCCGTCGCCGTTGTGGTTTGGGTATTGGATGAAATGAACCCACGATAAAAAACCAGTGCCAGGGGTTGGCAGCCTGAAAATGGGGGCTTAATTTCCACTTTCCTTTTTTTAGCTTAATTTCGACAACCTTTTTCCTATACCATAAATTAACGCAAACTGTTTTCATTTATTTCGTACGCTATTACGCCTAACCTAAATTTGTTCAGGTGCGCGAACGTTCGGCAAAGTCGATTTCCATGTCGCGCCCGTCACGTTCGTCGCTGTCCGCTTCGACACCGGATTCGCTGAGCGATAACGAGAGCGGAATCGGAACACCTGGACGTTTCCAGACGCCAAGCCGTAAATCTTCAGTGCCAGTCAGGTAAGTTGACGTTGAAAGAACAAAAGTTCTTCATTCCTCTTTAAAACAGCTTTAACTAATCCCGTCACTTCCCTTTTGCAGCAGATCTCAGATGACACCGGGCGGCTCGCGGGCCAACTCACGGCCCAGTTCCCGACCGGCTAGTCGCGCGGGATCGAAACCACCGTCACGGCACGGTTCGACACTGTCGCTCGACAGCACGGACGACGCGACGCCTTCACGCATTCCAACCCGGCGCTTGACGCAAACGTCAACGCCACGTCCGTCCCGCCTGTCGGTGGGATCGGTATCGGGGCGAACCGGTACAACAACCACCACGACCAACGGTGTCTCATCGAGAACGGCATCGGGTGCAGCATCACCCGCCCCAACGAGGTAGGCATTGTTCTCCGTCACTCCAAAACCCACTAACACTTTTAACCAATTATTCGAATGTCGTCAACAAAATCGTGCAAAAACACAAATATTAATACACTTTAATCTTCGTTTTTTTCTTCACACAACGAAAATAAAACAAAACAAACAATGCTCAATCAAAATAATAAATCTAAACAAACAACAACCCCAAAACTCACCACGCCTGGTTCGGAAATGTGCATCCGGTTCGAATTAAAACCAAAACCAAAAAAACACCCCTGCTCGACATTAACTGCTGTGCGACTTATAACACCACGAATGCAATTGCATCTCCATACCGCTTTGAAATAAACAACATAAACGCTCACCTAACAGAAACGGTGGCATGAGTCGGTCATCCAGTATACCAACACTAATAGGACTACCAAATAGCAGGTAAATATTGACGGGTCCACCCGGAGCACTGGGGTTGGATGTGGTTACGTACGAGCACGATGCGAAAAGGGAAGGGGGGAAAAAAGCACGACTAAATTAATTGTTGCAACACACGCAACAGTGGGCTAAAGCTGGGGGAAAATCGCACACCAACTCGACAGCTGAGGGATAGAATGCAACTTTTTTTTAATGCAACACACACTAACCAACTCTTTCCTCTACTCCAACTGCCACATGCTCTATCTCTTTTATCCTCTGACTCTGCCAACGCTAAACAATAGTCAACCTCGCTCGCGGATTCCGGTTCGCCAAACGTCGAACGTGTCGAACTCTTCATCAGCGACGGGGTAAATTTTCACAGCCCTAAAAAGCTAGTGACTAGAACTGTGATTTGATCTAGTGTGCTGTGGAGCTAGTTTATGTTCCGTTTTCCGTTTCGCTTTTTTGCCACTCCCAGTAGCAGTATTAGACTTAGCTAAATTGTTTCAGTGTTTCATTTAGTGATTTTTTTTCTAAATTTTTTGTTCAATGTTTGTCATCCCCCTTCGTAGCGGGTGTTAGGCTTTTCAATGTCTGTTGGGTCAAAGATACAAAAAAATTAACAGGACCCCATAGGCACAGGAAGAAAATGTAACATGCTTTAAAGACGGGATAGGAGTCTGTTTTCTATTTTTTTATGAGAAAATTGTCCTTCGTTGTTGAATTTCTTTAAAAAAACTCTCCTAAAAGTCAACTTTTTATTCCTACTTTCATTAGACAAGCTAAACGGAGATTTGATCGCAATTACTCCAAATTCCAAGAGGTTACATTTTCCTACATAGCATAATATTTGCTTCAAAGAAATTAATATTTCTCCGGTCTTGCTTGTGTAGCGTTTCTCAACGTTTTTATTTTAATACAATTGCTTTTGTTTTATTATGTTCTTGGTCTTACCTAAATGCACTTAACTTTTTTTGAAATAGTAAAAATAATGCACCTTTTCTTAACTCACTTTTAACACGTTTAATAACGCTACTTTTTTAACAATTTTTTTTTCACATTTAATCGTTGCTTTTCACTTGTTCTCCTTTTTAACAAACGATCAGAATAACTTTAGCTGAATCTGTACTGACTTTTCTTTTGAAATGCCAGTTTTCACTTTCTTTTATGTTTTTATTACAATACTATAACATAAACTGATTGCAATGTGATTAAACTGCGAACATGATTGCAATGTGATTAAAATTAAAGTGATTGTACTTTTTTTTCGATAAAATCATATGTTTAAGTAATAAAAAACCATTTACTTTTTAAATTACAGTTTATTTTTTTATAAAAAATAAATTAACGATAATAGTTAAAGAACATTGCTTACTTTTTGGCGTAAATTTGTCAAATTGTTTTTTAAAGATTATACACTAAGTTTGTAAAAGAAACTTAACTTACTAACTAATTTTTAATGATTTGACTGTCCAGCTTTAATAAAACTTAAATCTAACGCTATTGGCATGTCGTTTTCATTTTTGAAAAAGAATATGGACCGACCGTTTGCGTTTGTTTATGCACACCACTTTTTACGTTTTGTTTGTTTGCTGCCTCTTTCGTTTGTTTGTGTTTATGCTTCTCTTGCCCACCTTTCTCCGACATTGTACTAACTTAATTTTTTGTTTTTTTTGTCGAACGCGCAGAAAAACCAGCGGAGCATCGACGCCTTCCGGCATGCAGACACCGCGCCGAACGTCGGTAGAGCCCGGCACTCCCGGCAGCACGACGGCACCGCCGCGACCGGAAAGCCGCAATTCGCGCGGTACGACACCGAGCGAAAAGCGTGCACCGTTCCGGCTTTAAGCGAACCTGAAACATGTCCCGCGAGGGCGAGCGAAAGAGCAACAAAAACCAAGTGCCAGCAGAAAAGAGCAAATCTGCCACCATCGTCCAGAGAAATAGCAAATTAGTTATCGCTATCATATCGCCGTTGGGAGGAGAGGAAAGTAGGAAACGAAAACGAAACATCTTGCGAAACTAAAAGAAGAAAAACGAAACGATTAGCGACAGAGAGGACGATGGTACAGGAAGTATTTTATCGATAAGAAGATTCTGTCGAGCGTGGTGTACGAAAGTTTGCTACACCAATAGGAAAAAGAAGAATATAAAGCAACAAATCAAGGAGAAAGCGATCGTGCTTTGAGTTGGTCCGATCCACCAGTGAAAGAGAGTGAGCGGAGGGGAGGAATCAACGATAATAAGAACTTGTGATGAAGTTGCGAAAGTGCGCATAAAATGTAAGATCCAAAAACAAAACGCCGCACGAATATTTGAAAATTTCGATATGGCATCACCTCTCTCGGTAGCTTTTCCGTCACGGTGGGAAGGGTAAAAATCGCCAGTTTTATTCCTCTCCCCCCTTGCACCAGAGAGTGTTGTTTGAAAGATTCGAAAGCAGAAAGGCGGAAAGCGCGCGTCTGTGTTTGTGCGTTTTCCGTTGCCGATCTTTTTTTTTAATGTTTGTTGTTTATTATTAATACGATTAGTTTTTTTTTGTCCGGTTTTTTGTTATACTTTACTTTCCACGTCCACTTCTTTTCTGTAATTTCTCTTTCTTAACCTAGCTTCGCATCGCTTAGTTACACTTTACGCAAGTTATTTATTATCCTTTTCTTTTTCGTTTATCTTACTTTTATGTGTCGTGTCTTTTTTTTCTGTGTCTTCGAAGCGAAATGGACGTGACTGTCGATCGGCGACGGTAGCAGGGAAGGAAAAACAAAAGATCGCCAGCTTTTGTGCCTGCTGTCGTCGACGGTCGTCATCGTCGTCGTCCGAATAGTGACACGAAACATTCAGCTTCAAGGAAAAGAAGTACCAATCGGTCATCCCGGGCGCCATTCCGGGAGCCGATTAGCTGGAACGAAAAGTATTCACGCTGTAAGATTTTCTTTCGCCGATAGCCTCGCCCCGTGAGGATTGTGCCAAAAGGTGGGAAAAAATCGCCAGTTTTTCCTTTCCTTTTAGTATAATTCGGGCACGCGGTTGATGGCTACCGTTGCGCGACAGAATCTTGGAACATTCTTTTCCATCTTGAATAGAAGGAGTCGTTTTTTTTTTCGTTCCAAAACGTATGCAAAAAAGGGACTAATTGTGCCCACAATTTTGCTCCATATTTTTGTTTATAATTTTATCGTTTTGTTTTTTTTCTGTTTTTTTTTTTTACTTTTATTTGTCAATTCGTTGTTAGAAGGTACGATGTGGTGGTGTTTTTCACACCCGAGAAACGTTTTGCTAAACAAACGAAATAAAAAGAAAAAGTCATTTAGTGTCTAAGGGCCACGGTGGAGCAAAAAGGTGCGGAAGAACCACTCGCGCATGAACTAACTAATTAAAGGAGAAAAGCGATCGCCTACGCCTTCTGCCAACCCACGGAAGCAGCGGTTTTGGGCACGGCGCGTAGTAGGCGCGTTAAGTGATAAGTGAGGAGCGCGAATGTTACTGACCTTACCGCGAAACTAATAACGCGTTTTGTTTTTGGCTTTCGTTTGCGATTATATTTTATATATTATTATTTTTTTAGTAGTAATAGTAGCGCCTGCTAATACAATAATGTTGTTGTGTCACCCGCCTAGACTAAAAGAAATCACCGCGATTTTCGCCGCCCTTCCCTTTGCCCATTTGTAATTATTATACATATAAAGCGCAAAAACGATTAAACTACTGAAAAAGAGAGGAAGATAGCGAGAGAGAAAAAGAAAACGAGGGAGGATAAAGTCGCGCCCTATAGATAATCTCTTAGTGTATGAGCGCGCGCATTGTTCAGTTAGATGAGTAGGTGATTTTTTTAGAAAAAAGAGAAAAAATGATACAAAAAAAACGAGATGCAGCTGCAAAACATTACCGCGAGAGGATTTAATTAACGATTAACTCTAGCTTACTTGTAATTGTAACAAATTAATTAACAGAATTAAAACATAAACGTAAACGTGTGTGGGCAGCCGTGTAGCTAGGAGCAGTTTGAAGTGAAACGGGGTGTGGCGTGACGGCGCGTGCATAATTCGAAGGTTTGTCATTTCTGTTTCTATTTTCCAAGGAGCTTAAGGCCCTTATCGAAAGCATCGTAACTAGACAGAAGTTTATTACATTTCAAAATTAAAAGATAATTGTGTATTTTGGGAAAGGGGGTTTAAAAACCACCCCACATGAAAAAAAAAGAATTATCCGCGAGAGAATGGTGCAAACCGACGAAGAAGCAGCAGCGCCGCGGAAACGACGAGAGGAAGAAAATGTTCTAAAAAATTAATAAAGACGAAACCAACAGTTATTAATCAAAATTATTTGATGCGTGTGTTGTTTTCATTTATTAGCTCTAGGCATAAGCCATTGCAGCAACTGGACGGCGTGTTATCATCAAGATGATACCGAAATTTCTCAACTTAATAAACCGATTTCTTTCCGATTTCGCGTTTTTATTATCAATTTATTTTTTCTTCTTTTTCGGATTTCGTAAATTAATTATTTTTCAATTGAAAACATTAAAAAAACACACACATTGTAATTCATACTTCTTTTGTGTATTTATTATTTTCATTCTTCTCTTCGGCTTCTTTTCTTACCGGCATTGGCCGCGTTATCTTACGTATCTCGTGTGCGGTTCTCTCGCGTTCCCCTTCACTACTCTTTCAAATAAACCGTACCCACACGCATACATACATACATACATACATGCATACACATACACACACATACCACTCGAATATAATTTATAATCTTTTGATGTTACGCTCGCTATATAATACACACAATCGAATGGCCTATTTTCTAACTCGTACAAAGGTATGATAAAAAAACACGCACTGTTTTTCTTTCTATAACTCTCTTCATACCCGCTTTTTCCCTTTGCTTGTCTCGCTAATCGCTCTCCTGCGTTAAAGACACACACACATGTGTCGACCTCCATCCTCTCGACATACATATTACACACGCATCTTAAAAGCTATTAGACTCGTGTATTTTTTTATATTTATTTACCACTCCGGGTTGCTACGATCGGCACCAATCACCTCCCTCCCGTGTGCCACACCGTCACTTCCGTCCCTTTCTCCCTACCAGTAAAATGTTTCTTCGCTTCGCCTTCCGTGAGTCGTTGAAGAATTTTACGATAATTTAATTAAAAAAAAACCTGCAAACTTTGTGCTCGAAAACAGGACAGCGAATAAATACCTCACCTAGCTGCGGTGCTGCCGTTCGTTGTTCTTAGCGAGAGTAAAATGATTTCCCTCCCCTATCGATACCTCCCTCTGCTGCTATTCGCTCTCGATCTATCCATCCATCTCGATTTAAATAGTAGAATCCTTACCTCCATCCACACCTAGGATAAAAAAAAACAATTTCTAGTAGTTTTTTACTTCCCTTATGTTTTTCTTGCCGTTTGGTAACCCTGCTGCGCGTAATTTAACTTAAGCCAAAACCAATACCAGCACAGCGAACGCGTGCGTTTTGTGCGTTACATTCTTCACTAATAAAAAAAAATTCATTACTCTCTACACTACATTTTTCTTCGAAACAAGGTGGGATTTTTGTCACACTATCATTAGATGTTTTTGTTTTTTTGTTGCGCATTAAAAAAGTTTCATCCTTTTTTTATACATTTCCATTTCGCAGGGCTTGCTACGATTTGTTTACCAGTTTGTCTATCGGTTTTTTTTTCTCTTTTTTTCGTTCGTTCTACCTCTTTCTCTTTCTCTCGCCTTCGCTTAAAATCGGTTTGGTTTGTGTCTTTGATACTTTTCGGTATACATTGTGTGAGTGAGTGTGTGTGTGTGTGTTTGTGTCTCGCTGCGACGCTCGCTCGTTGACGTGTATGTGGTTTGCATGTGTGTATGTGTGGGTGAATTGAATTGTATAATACAGTATTAAATAGCGTTTTTACTAACGAACACACTGCCTATCGCCGCGCCCAATATGAGTGGTGAGCCATTACTTCCCATTTAAGTACTGATCGGTTTTACATGCTGACTTGACTCGCTTCCGCTCTTTTTCTTCACGTGATCTGCATCTCCCCCCTCCATCCCCGCCTCTTCCTCACATGTCTGTACAATACACTTAATAGCCCCTTTTCAAAACGGCACGAAAACCGCGCCGAAAAATGCTCACTCCTCGGCCGCTCGGTTCAAGGAGAAATTATTTTAAAACAATCAGTCCTGTAGCACTACTGTAGCTGCTTTACCACTTAAGACTACCTGCTGCTGTAACTTCTTCATCCACGCACACACACACACACGTACGCACAAATCCACTGAAATCCCTGCGCTCGTTTGCTGCTGCATTGTTGCCGGTACACCCTACCATCACTAACCATTAAACGCTTCACGCTTTTACCCGAACTGGGAACATATTCTGAGTGGGGAACTGAGAAGAGAGTGTCATGTAATACTTTTCCCCAAATCGAGGGACAGAACGCGGGAGATTGGGAGCGGAGATGGGAAAGGAAAAGGGAAATAAATAATGAGTTTTCCTAAAGAAACACAACAATCTCATCGCCTCTTAACCGTATGTACACCCCCCCTGCCCTTACGCCGGAGGGGAATGGGGGCAGGCCGCGGGGGAGGGGGAAGGGGGAAGGTGTGTAAAAGATATTATGGATGCATGGAGCAATGTTTGCCTTAGTGTTAGGCGGAAAACGAACGCTCACATCTGGGCTGGTTCGTTTGTTGATTGGTAAAATTATTGGTCTAAGAGTTCTCCTGCATTGTATTCGAGTTTCTTTTCCATTTCCCTGCACTATGCTTACACTATTCGCTAAATTAGTATTCGTTGGTGAGGTTTCTATGTGCTAAATCTGGCTTGCGTCGGGTCGTGAGTTAACTGCTAGCACTGCCGGTGCTACTACTACTACTACTGCTGCCGTTGCTGCTCGTGCTGCTGGCGGTCGTGTGCATCATCCGTGCCCCCCGTCCCGGCGTCACCAGTTCCACCTTGATGTTAGCCGTCGCCGTCACCTTCGTGTTTTGGTGGTCACCACCGTGATGGTGCGTCTCGACTGTCACCTCCGGTTGCAGCACGATGCTCTGCAGCTCCGGTGCCTGCTGGTGGTGGTGGTGGTGGTAGTGATGCGCATGCGGGTGGCTGTACACCCCGCTCAGGTTGCCGACGTCACCCATCATGGTGCCACCGCCACCGAGCGATGTGCTCGTCGCTCCACCACCAACGGACGGGCCGCCACCGACGCCGCCTCCACCGCCGCCAGCCATGCGATGATGGCCCACCGATCCACCGACCGTCTTCTCGTGTATGGACGGTATCGAGGAGGCGGAACTCTTCCACGACTGTGGCTCCTCCGTGATCGTCGTCAGCGACGGCTCGTTGCTCACGTTGACGTTGTTGTGTTTGTGGTGATGGTGCGGTTTCGTGCAGCTGCGCGAACACGACGACCGCTTGTTGTTCAGCACGATCGGTTTCCCGCCGCTCGACAGCTTGTTGATGCGTTTCGGCGGTGGCGACGGTGTCGAGATGCGATTCGCATGCTGCAGCGGTATGATCTCCGCTCCCGGACCCACCAGGCTGAGCAGGATCGGGAAGAAAAACAACCCGTTGATCGCACCGATCACGTTCGCCGACAGCAGCAGCCAGAAGAAGTGGCTCACGACAAACTCGAACGAGGACGTCGAGAGCATGACGATGGCGAGCGCCGACGTTACGACGCCGTGCACGATCGGTGCGAACGAGTGCTCCAGCGACAGCTTTACTCGCCGATCCCGACTTCCGATCGATGTGATGAAACCCTGCGTGGGATTGGGAAAATGAAAGCGAGAGTTATTACCGTGTTAAAGTAAGAGGAAAAAACAAGCGGAAGATACAGTTGGCAGCTACGATACGATTTAATGTAGGTGTTGGAAACCCTTACAAGTTATAACTCGAGATACTTTTTTTTGTTAATATAATGCTTCAGATTGCCAGAAACAATGGAGAAAAATTTAAGACCGAATAAATGGCGCATTTCTGGTCCCATTTGTATATACTTTAAGCGAACGTTGCACTAATAATAATGGCTAAATGTCCGGTTAACAGGACATTTAGCCATTATTATTAGTGCAACGGTCGAAAACTTCGAAAACTACTTACCAGAGAGACGTGCATGGTTAGCCCAACGCCGAGCCCTATGCTGGAGATCAGTATCACGGCTGGTATGGCGGACAGTTTGATGCCGAGCAGGATCATCGTGCCGAGTAGCTGGATCAGCATCATCATCACGCTGAACACGATCAGCAGTGCGGCCCACACGGACAGCAGCAGCAGCGAGACGAACACGAATACCGCCAGCAACGCACACCCGATCGCCTTCAGCAGTCCCGGGCGTAGGTTCATGTACTGCTCCCAGAAGATAAATGGAATGCCTGTTGGGGAAGATAAAAAAATGAGCGAACGCTTCGGGAATGAAATCGAGCGCAGGGCAACAGCACCTACCTGAGGGATAGTTTGGCAGCCCGCGCGATTCGAACTTCGAGCAGAGCTCGCGTATCTGGCTGATCATCATCTTGATATCGGCCGTATCGCTCAGCCCGTGCAGATAGAACGGCAGCTGGGTGTACGTCAGCGGTGCGCTCTTCGGGATCTTCAGCTCGAAGTCGGACGGTGCGTGGAACCATTCGCGCGGCTCCGGTCGCAAGTTGCCCTGGAATGGAAGGAGGGAGAAGTGTGTAATGCGATTGCGATCTTGAAAAACCCCAGTGTGTCAAGCGCAACTTACCTGCGAGGCACCGTACGCAAGGACATCGTTCCACGCCCAAGCGGACAGGTAGTTGTAGAACGCGTCCGGATTGATCACGCCGTCGGAATCGACGAGCCGCACCTGCGTGACCAGACTTTTGTCGATCGGGTTGTCCACGTGGCCGGTCTGCACCAGCAGCTTGTACGCCAGGATCGCATCGTTGCTCGCGTTCGTGTACCAGCGCTCCTGCGTTATGCGGCCCTCGCGGTAGTCGCGATCGAACGCGCGCTGCAAGTTCTGCAGCCAATCGCGGAACAGACCGAGCCAGAAGTCGGGCAGCCCGCCATTGTCGTTCTTGATGACGTGCGACACGCGCACGTACGCCTCGTGGTACTCGTGCAGCAGCTTCTGGTTGGTCGGATACTCGAAGTCGCCCTGCGTCACCGCGAACATGCTGTAGAACCCGAACAGCTTCCCCTGCACGCTCAGGAACCGATGCTCGTTCGTGTTCTGCGGCACGAGATCGGTCAGCTCCAGCCCGTCCGGTAGCTTCATGGACGCGAACAGTGACACGCCGAGGATGCCGGAGAGTAGCAGCATCGCCAGCACCTTCACCGAGCTGCGCCCAATGAACGGTGCGTAGTGTTTGATCGCAAACCGGGACAGGGAAAAGCTAAAGCACGCCTTTGATTGGCAATCGATGAGGGACTCTTCCTCGTGGCGCTGTTGCTGTGCTTCCACGGTGGAGTTTTGATTCGCCTGCTGCTGCTGCTGCTGCGG
>JXWZ01001785.1:0-14530 GCA_000956215.1 Anopheles farauti No. 4 | reverse complement strand
GGTTACATGAGATTATGGACAGAAACAGGGTTCACATTTATTAAGCGCTCATAGTTTGACGCGATGCGTGAGATGAAATTGTCTTTTTTTAGCTACGTTAACCATTTACTTTGCTTCCTTTTTTCAGACCGATATTATTCGCATATTACTGCGTAACGGAGCGCAGGTGGATGCACGCGCACGAGAACAGCAAACGCCATTACATATTGCATCGCGACTGGGTAACGTAGATATCGTAATGTTGCTGCTGCAGCACGGTGCCCAGGTCGATGCCGTCACCAAGGATATGTACACGGCACTGCACATCGCCGCTAAGGAGGGCCAGGATGAGGTAAAGAATCTCGTTGCTAAAAAGCTCATGGATCACATAGACACGGTCTATCTGATGCAGTTGTTCTGGATACGGCATCAGGAGTATTTTATTTAGACAGCAAAACAGCAACGGTAGATGTGTAACTTAACTGTGTCTAGACATATTCGGGGAGATGTGAAGTATGCATAGCATTTGTCAAAGATGACACAATAGGTGACAGGTGCTAGAAAGAAGAAGACAGGCCCCATCATAGGGAAGTGTTTTCGCCAACATATCAAGTGCATGGTAAGGGTACAAGGTACAGCAACCATAAATGACTTAGTTTTAACATATCGACCTAAACGCAATCGCACAACGACCGCTACGAGCGAGAGATGAAACAACGAACGAAACGTCCTGTCAGGTTATTCGCTTGCTTTATTTTAAGTTCAATTTATGATTGTGATTATGTTTATTATTTATTGCAATTTGGAAAGATGTGGAATAAAGCTGTCTTATGAGAATATCTCGCTTCTGGTCCGCTGATACATTGAGCAGCATGGACGGGGGAGATTAGCGAGACATTTTATTTACGTTGGGTAGTTTATTTTGTTTTTAGCTTGTGTTGAAAGTTGTTTCGAAGGAAAGGATCCTTTCGTTCACGGCTACCGCCGTGGTTACAATTTTGGCTTCGAGGAAAGATTGTTCAGTTAAGCTGCAGGTTTGTTTATGCGAGAATCTTCCACC
The DNA here is from genome assembly GCA_000956215.1 of Anopheles farauti No. 4. Taxonomy (NCBI): domain Eukaryota; kingdom Metazoa; phylum Arthropoda; class Insecta; order Diptera; family Culicidae; genus Anopheles; species Anopheles farauti No. 4. The sequence continues at coordinate 13,491 of JXWZ01001785.1, read as the reverse complement.
GATACCAGGCAGGTATAGCGAGTGTAGTCTTACGTGCTTTTGTTTTCTTGTTTCGTTCCCGTTTGAGTTTGAGTTCATAGTGTTGGTTGATTAATGTTTAACTTAAGGTTTGTTTCTGAATTGCATAACAGCTTGTATCGAATGGTATGCCTAATGTTTACTGTTTTTTTTCGATTGATTTTCGATAACCAATCCCACATTCTGCAAATATGTTATGTTCCATTTGCCCACATCCAATGCTGAACGTGTATCAGCCAAGTGGGAATAGCCTTTCAGTTCCAAAGGCACAAATGAAATATAGGTCACCACTAAACACTAAACCAACTCGTTTTAGGTTGCTGCCGTCCTGCTCGACAACGGTGCTCAGATTGATGCGACCACCAAGAAGGGCTTTACGCCGCTACACTTGACGGCTAAATACGGACATATGAAGGTGGCCGAATTGCTGCTGCAAAAGAATGCCCCGGTGGATGCGCAAGGCAAGAATGGCGTCACTCCACTGCACGTGGCGAGCCATTATGATCATCAGAACGTTGCTATGCTACTGCTGGAGAAGGGCGCTAGTCCGCATGCTACCGCTAAGAATGGCCATACGCCGCTACATATTGCGGCGCGCAAGAACCAGATAGATATTGCCAATACGCTGCTGAAGTATGAAGCGCAAGCTAACGCGGAAAGTAAGGCCGGATTTACGCCACTGCATCTGAGTGCCCAGGAGGGACACACCGAAATGTCCGGACTGCTGCTCGAGCACAAGGCCGACCCTGATCACCAAGCTCGTAATGGCTTGACACCGATGCATCTGTGTGCCCAGGAAGACCGCGTGAGCGTGGCACAGGTGCTGGTGAAGCACGGTGCCAACATGCAGGCAGCCACCAAGGCAGGATATACGCCACTGCACGTCGCTTCCCACTTTGGGCAGGCGAATATGGTACGCTATCTCATTGAGCAGAACGTCGATGTCAACGCTTCCACCGGCATCGGCTATACGCCATTACATCAAGCTTCGCAGCAAGGACACTGCCACATTGTTAACATTTTGCTGGAAAACAAAGCCGACCCTAATGCTATTACAAATGTGAGTGCAACGCATGCTACGTCCCCTTTTTGGTGTTCAAATGGTAACAACAATTTGTTTCTGCTTACGTTTTTTTGCACCCAGAATGGACAAACGTCTTTGAAGATTGCACAAAAATTGGGCTACATTAGCGTGCTCGATTCATTGAAATCAGTGACGGATTCTAAGGCGACTCCCGATCAACCGCCATCTGAAGAAAAATACCGTGTTGTCGCTCCGGAGGCGATGCATGAAACATTTATGTCTGATTCTGAAGAAGAAGGAGGTAATGTTAGAACATTTTAACCATCTATCGTAAACACACGGCATTATGTTGTTGCTCGTTTGATTGCATTGCAGGCGAAGATACTGTACTCTCTGATCAACCGTATCGTTACTTGACCGTTGATGAGATGAAATCACTCGGCGATGATTCGCTGCCGATTGACGTGACCCGGGACGAGCGAATGGACTCGAACAAGATGGTTCAGAGTACTGACTCGCACCAGTTCCCGCCAACGGCGCTGGAGGACTCCATTAGCCCACAGCATGCGTCCATGGTACAGTCCGGGATCTCGGCTACAGATTTTACGGACAACATCAACATCGAGCGTCATTCGCACGTCGGGTAAGCTAAGATGAAATAGGTTATTGGAGCGTCTAAAATATACTAATGACACGCCTGGTGTGTACTCTTTCTGCCTGCTTAACACTAACTCGCTCGGTGGATGGATGTGGTAAATGTGTTTACGGAACTATGTTACTTATGCACAGAAAACTTCACTGGAAGAAGTAAGTTTAGTCGATACTAAGAGAGGTGGTAGTTAAGATCATTTCGTGTGATTTTGTTTTCGGATTAGTATTAATGTTTTTTTTGTATACTAGTAGGATTTTCCTTCTCTTAACTTGAACTAATGAATCTCGCAACTTGCATTCCATTTCGCTAGCTTCCTGGTGTCTTTCCTTGTTGATGCACGTGGTGGAGCCATGCGAGGTTGCCGGCACAGTGGCGTACGCATTATCGTTCCCGCCCGTTCGGCGGCACAACCAACTCGTATAACGTGTCGCTACGTAAAGCCGCAGCGAACGATGCATCCGCCACCTCTGATGGAAGGAGAAGCGCTGGCCAGTCGGGTCCTGGAGCTGGGTCCAGTGGGAGCAAAGTTTTTGGGTCCCGTCATCATGGAAGTGCCGCACTTTGCATCGCTGCGCGGCAAAGAGCGGGAGATTGTTATCCTGCGGTCCGACAATGGCGAAACTTGGCGTGAACACAACATCGACATGTCGGACGAGATCATCCACGATGTGCTGAATGATTGCTTCGAACCAGAAGGTAAAAATGGCAAAGGCAATAATAAGCAATAAATATCTCTACATTAGCGGTTCATCAGTATAGACTGTTACCGCATGTTCCAGAAGCCGGAAAAAGCTAAATGAGTTGTTTCTTCATTGTTACAGAATTGGCGCAGCTGGACGAAATGGGAGGTGGACGTATCTGTCGCTTCGTGACGTACGATTTCCCGCAGTACTTTGCGGTGATTTCGCGCATCCGTCAGGAAGTGCATGCCATCGGACCGGAAGGTGGTATGGTGTCGAGTACCGTAGTACCACAGGTGCAGGCCGTCTTCCCGCAGGGTGCACTTACGAAGAAGATCAAAGTTGGGCTTCAGGTAAATCTCTTCAAACCACGCAAAGGTGTGGCCCCGGATAAGTTGCGCAAGATAAGCGTCAACCACGTGCCGAAGAAGAAACGTTTCTCGTTGATCTGGTAAAAAGCGACATGCACCAAACCTTCGACTGATACTGGTCAAACAAGCTAAAGCCCACGTCTGAACTAGTGTGTTGCAAAAAAAAATGGCAATTGTTAAAACTTATACATAAACACCGGACAGCATTACTAAATACGGAGATGTACCCTTTTTGTCTCCATGTTTCGTTTAATGTTCTCTTCAAGCAGTTTGCTCAATTTAGCTAACCTTTATTCTAGTCAACGTCACCTGATACTGAAATCAAAATATTATTGCATGTAACTTGCTTATATTTTACGATCAATTTGGTATTGTAGTTGCTTTTTAAGGAAATGCATTATCTTTTTACGTAGTTTTACTTTAGTCCCTATACCTTACATGCGATGGATACTATGGAAACAAATTCTACTGTCGAATAATGCGTAAGAAAGTCATACGTGTTGCTTTTTATATGGTGTACTGGTTTTTATTTTGATTTAGTACATTTTTTAAATAATTACGTTGAACCACATGCAATTGATTCATAGTTGGTTGCAAACTAACAGGAACATGTACTACTAATACCAACTATTATTATTACAACTATAAAACGAGCAGATTGTTACACATGTCCAAAACACATACTTTTTACCATTCCTAAGATTACAATTGCTGCATTAAACAAACTTATTTCGTTCCAATACACATTTCATCATTATCCCACTAATCCAAACAATAAGCGATATTTGACATTTTAATGGCACGATACGTATGCATGACACGATAATACAAATGTCAAGCTTAATCAAAAAATGCAAAAATCAATGAAAATGCTTTGGAAATGTGAAAGCATCGATCTAGTCATGCTTACTGAACGATGTAAACAATTTCTACTAAAGGAATTGAGGATTGATAGTTTTTCGTTCGTTTTATCAGAAACACGCAATAACTACACGTACGATCAACCGGAAGCCAGTTGCGATAGAAGTTTTGCTTAAATTTGTTGCCAAATTTAAATAAAAACTATATTCGATGCATTCAACTATAAACGACATGAACAATCAGCTTAACGATAGCAACAAATGTTTTGTTTGCTGATTTACTACTCATATTCCAACTGTGGACATAAAGCAAACTATCAACCTAAGTTCAATGAATATGTCTTACACACTTTCTATTTACTATACACTAACAAACGAAACGAATTGTCTACAAAAGTATTCAAGGAATGCCAAAATTTTTCATTATTCATTGTTCCGTGCACATTGAAGAACGATCTCATCAGTCTCATAACAAACGTCAACAGTAATGTCAATCAGCCAGATAAGATGTTTTAAAAGTTTCATGTGTACGCATACGCAGGGCATTCACACATGTAGTAGAATAGTGTGCTTTTCAACAGCCAATTTCAATCAGCCATATAGATTCAAACGCTGGTACAATAAGAATCGAGGTGCTTGAGATTATCGAGGAAAGGTAAAAGAGAGTGTCATAGATCGGTAAAAGAATGTGAATCAGACGGACTAAACAAAATAATTAGATTTATTATGCAAACTATGCCTCACAATCTAATAACTGTCATCTTGGAAGCAACCCATGGTGATTAGCATTGTGGAACTAAGGGTTTGACGGCGATAGCACGGTACCGAGTAGTATCGATACAACACGATTTGAGTGCCCAATAAATTTAGTTCATGTGATGAAAATGAAGTTCAAGCGCTGCTGCATTGCAACTAAATTGTTTCATTTCTTGCTTGTGTTTTGTATTCTTTTCGGTGTCACCAAGCGATCGGGAAATTCTCAGGAATGATGATGATACACTCACGAAAGTAAAAATAAATTCAAACTGTAGAGGCAGGGCTGCAAACATAGTGACGTTGGCGTTACTTAAAGTTCCTTTAGTATAATATCGGGTTTTCTATTAAATTTTGTGACAAAAAATGCTTATCAATCGGTTTGGATGTGCACATGTGACTTTGGCTCAGCGTAGGAAGCAAAGAGTATGCAATCATCAAACAGCAATTCGATAAAAAATCACATAGCAAGAGCTGAAATGAAAGAAATTTGTAACACCTATCAATCGGAAATGCCAGACATCAGACAAAGTATATCGAGAGAAGCAATCTTACACATTAAACACATTTAAAGTACCATAACAAATCAAGCTGTAGTGGCCAAATTAAACTCACAAGAAATGTACTAAATTTATTGGGCATTCTAACATGCTCAGCCGCGTTACGCACAAGCCGTACGTTTCGCTAATATTGCAGAAACATTTTAATAAAAGGTGACAAAAATTGGAATGTTAATAAACGATGTGCCGCATCGTGTTATAGAACGCGTGTAATGAAAAGGACCATTCGTTAAACGATTATTGTGCTTTATCGGTTTATCGTCAGTTTTGTATAAAAGCCTAATTGTAGAAATTCTGAACAAATGAACTAGTAATATTTTATTATACAACGTAATATAAACGTAAACATTAAATGCCTTAAAATGCTGCAGTTTAGCCAAATTGCCAAATCAGCCTTTGGCAATCAGACAGAGATACAGTAGGAAATGGCAGTAAAATTTATCAAAATTTGATAAAAAACGCTTTTATGTCCACTGCCATGGATAAGATTTTGAACTGCAACCATTTGTTTGTGTAACGCCTTTTGGTGGTATAACAGAGATACTCTTAATTATCATTTGCTTGTTCGTTGTATTATTTTGTACTGCTTTACACGATACATTGTCTGAGCTATAGCCACGCTATTGCACGATGCTATTATGAGTCTTTAAACGACTAGCCCTCTTTCAGACTCGATTAAGATCTCAATGAAATCAAATCATCATTGCGCCTTGCTTCTATTGTTTGTGTGTGCTTGAAATGAGTTTATTTTCAAACATTTAATTTGCTCTGCGAGTGTATCGATAAACATAGCGAAACGAAAAAAGTCAAATTGACCAGATAATCAAAACAGAGAACGTTTCCATCGGTTTTGGTGGCTGCCGAATACTGTGTACGAATTCGTTTAACATTTTCATGTGAAGTGGACAATGGACTGAAAAGTAGAGGTAAGGTGACTGTTTTGATACTCCCACAGGTTCGTTTAGTGAAACGTGTTTCGTGTATTGACATATTTTCAGAGGAGATATACGAACTGGAGTTATTCTGGTGGTGTTAGTTTTGAAGATGGATTTGAAGAGGAAACAAAATTTTAACAAAATTTTACCACTCTACTTTGATACTTCCAGAATCCACTTCACTGTACAGCTATACATAAACCATGTTCCCCCAATAAATGTTTACTTTTATTCTGTATCAACCGCAGGCTCAACCAATCGATCCGGACTTGACGGCGAAACTGTTGGGCCGTGGAGTTGCAGTCTCCCCGGTTGTAACGGTGGAACCACGACGTCGTAAATTCCACAAGGCTATTACACTGAGTATGCCAGCACCGAGAGCACATAGCCAGGGAATGATAAACCAATATTCTGGAAGTGCTCCTACGTTGAGATTACTATGCTCCATCACCGGTATGTACTAATTGCTATTGATATGTCGACATAGTGTCTATCAAGTTTTTTTGCGTATACTCTTCATCCCGTCTTTTAACTTCAGTACTACAACTGTTGATTCTTTGTTATAAGTATCATACCCCCGTAGTTTTTTATACGTTTCTACATTGAACATGTATCGTATACCATTATCAGTGTATTGTTAACATCATCCCAAACTAAATCGTCTACGCTAATGTGCCATGATCCTTAAGAAGTAGCAAACCATCGGAAAGCTGTAACTTAACCCTTAACCATTATAATAGCTATTGCTAACGTTTTACATGCATACTTAATGTCAATTATCATTTTCCAGTAAGAATGTCGCATCTTACTACACAATGTAGCCTAACTGCATAGCAATTCTCAACAAAAATATAAATGCAATTTTGCTGTACTTTATACTATTTTTTACGTACGAATATAGAAAGGGTTTCTAATGTTCCATTTAATGTTTTGAAGATTCATTTCTATAAAACAAATTAGATTTTTTATATTCTATTCATTACTTTTTCGTCACAGTCGCGGGCGTAACTCATCATATTTTAATTGGTTCGAAATACGTCTTTTAAAAATTGTCGGCATTTTGACAAATGATATACGATGACAATATTCCGGAGCCTATTTTCTACGTTAATTACAAAAAAACTTGATTATTCTTTTAAAACCAATTGAACGTATTTTGTTATCACATGTTGATAGTTGAACTCAGTATGTCTAATTATTTGTTGTGTTGCGAGTGGTACTGCTATAACGTCTGTTCGATTTCCCATTCGTTTGTCTCGCTACATCACCGTACGTGTTTATAATGTGTGTGTGTTGTATTGACTCTGATGCTCTGATCATTTTCTGTTATTGGTAAAATTATTCAATTTGTTATTGTACTTTCTTTTCTATTATCTATGTATAAGGCTTCAACGTTGTTTTTAGAGTCAAATTCATTTTCCGAATCGGCTTGCGTAACTTATTTTCAGTTTATTTTTATTACTTATCTTTTACATTCAAACATCTGTTATTCCATACACTGTAATAATATCCAATGTTTGTATCCAATGTCTGTATAATGATGGTTTCTTTTCCATGAAGCGATGTGCTGAGTGCAGTGTCTTGTGCTGTGTGAAATTATACATACTGTTTTATGAACCCTCATGATTTAATAATATTAAAAAAAAAACAACTAAATAAACCCACACCGTTTAGTAATCTTCGTCATCCAGTAGAGTTTGAGCATTGGTGAAACACAGCTACTTCAAGCAAACATAATCATCCATCCGTGAGCATCATTCTTTTGGGTTAAATTATGAAACACATTATAAAGCAAGCCTGAATGGAACAAAATCAAGCATAAATACATAACATTTTCATAAACTGTTGTACCGATTTCGTACTAATACTTCGACAATATGCCTGTTACCGCACGCATTCCCATATTGCGCCCTACCATGAAGGTGTGTTTCGGAAAAGATCTCTGAAAGGTAACTAACAAAAAAAAAAAAAAACAGAACAAAAAACAAACAGTAATATGAAACGAAAAAACAAGAAACCCCTACCAGATTCTTCGCAGTTTTGTTTTTATTTAAAGCATAAACCAAAAGCAATGCAAAACAGATCTAAGCTGTATGAAATATCCAAGGAAACATTTTATGGCATTTTTTGTGAAAGAATCGGAACCTTTGGATGATTTTGGTCTTTACTATGTCTCTCTTTCTCTCTCCTGCTCTTTCTCTTTCACCTACACTATGCTAATCTCTATTGATTGTGTTGTTTTCGCATTTTTTATAAACGAAGGTTTAAAGGGGTTCTTGATGTTTTCCCTTTCATTTGTTTATCATGTTTTTTTTGTGTGCCTTTTCGCAAAGTATTCGATAAAACATGTTCAATTATCTTCGTTTAATTTAACGTTCCGTTGGTCCGATTCGTTGAGCTTTTGAAACTAATTTTTAACATGTTTTGCTGCCCGTTTTCTCTATTGAATGTGAAGAGTTGTGACGTTTGACTAACGCTAGCTGGGATTGAATTTTTGTTGAATACTTTTCAAGCAGTTGGTATTCCGTTTGCCCGTTGCTATTCGCTGCAAATTGCGCTGTTTTGACTCGATATGGTTTACATCTTACAATCATATATGTTTCTTGATTTCGTGAGCTAATATGACCCATGGCAACAGGTTTCTCTGCGTATGTTACGTTTTCCTTCGTTAGAATATTCGTTCCTCTCTAATTTTCCTTTACTTTTATCTACCCTGTATTTGTTGCTACACTGATTTCATATCTACGGTTTATTTTTCAACAGTTCCCCTTTGAAGTGTTTTTCTCTTATCTTAACTTTGTTTGTACTAGCCGCGATTCAGTTAGAACAATTGTACAGAAGGGTGATGAATTGTGGATATATCGCGTCTCGTGTTGAAGAGCGTTTAGCACAAATGTTGCCAAAGAAAGACAACGATTCGTTCGATGCGCACAAGTTAATTTAAACTATTACTGCTTAAGTTTGTAACGACAATCGTAAATAATGCTTTTGTCTTATTCGTCTTACAGAACTTTTGTGTGTGTGTAAATCTCCTAACTTCACTTAATTTAGCACTAAACTTGGCAAACCGATCGGTATTGTTCTGGATGTCGTTACAAAATACATTTTGGTATACGATCAATTCGGCACCGATTTAACTCCATACATAACAATAATGATAACAAAACTCGTTTATTGATTACCTATCAGTTGAACATATTTTGCCGTTCAAGAATTATTTAAAAAATATCCACTTTTCTGCTCTGCTGATTATTGTTCTACAGGGGGTTTCGTATAATTTTACTATGTCAAAAAGGATCGTAAAGTTTTTTGGGCAATAGAATTTGTTTGACGGATTTACATTTCCCCATCCATTTGCAAATCTGGCGGAACTTAACCCTTTCTTTTTTACATCACCGTCATCAACGAAGAAAATTTCATACGGTACACTTTGTTATCACCCAACTATTGGATTAATTTGCAGTTTCGATAGCATTTCCCCAGCATATCCTAGATATATCACTAACCCACCGTTCCAACAGTTTTGGTTATAATTATGATTCTTTTTAAGTACGTTCTCTCCAATCAGTTAATTTAGCAAAGCTTTTGCTTTCTACAATGTGTTGTTTTAGAACACTTCACTCTGACAGTTACAGCGCTGTAGTAAAATTGTACTGCTCCAGTGTTTAGTTTGATTTTATCTAACACATCTTTATGAAGGACTTTCTTTTTCACCTCGTATGAAATTCGAATAATAAAACACATAAAAGGATAGCTTTCGACAAGGGTCCTATTGTATATCTTATCAATTTTCGTTACGAAAGATGATATAAAATGGCTTAAATTGCACTGATTTGATTTTTTTTATCATCGATCCAACTGTATATGTATTGAAGTAGTGCCAAATTTCGAAAAGTTTAAATCGTCTTCCAAATCAAATAACGATCGTGGCAAGTGTTGCTAAATTGTTCAAAGCGAAAAACAAAATGTAATTAATGTGTTAGTTGCCCACAGGAGAACTTTTCTGAAACCGTTGCTAAAAACCAGAACGAATATTACGACACGCGTTATGCGTTGATATCGCCGAACAAGCAGAATTGTCCAACAAGAATAGTCCTAGAGTCTGAGAAACATTTTACCTTCTTCACCAAGCACACCCTCACTATTGTAAAGCCGTTCCCTCGGTATGAAAACTCATCCAGTAGTTTATCATCCATAGCATTTGATCATTATTCAATTGTTTCAATCCATCCCGATTCGCCTCAGTGCTTTTCTTCACAACATGGGCCAACTCACGGGAGCTTGAACATCCGTCTGTGTGTAGTTATTGTTCATCTATCGTCCTTGGGCTTGACAACATGTGCGCATATTAAAATAAACAACTCATAAACACCCACTGGCTCGAGTGCAGTTTTAGTGTTAGGTCACTGAGCTTATCTGTCATGTATTTCTCATCCTGTTTTTATTCAATGGCATCATACGACCCATTCGAGTAGGCAGCGACACTGCATCACCTATTATGCTATCAGACAACAGTGAAACAGTGGAATGTATTTGCGTTCTTTTGTATCACCTATTCATTGTCAACTACAGTGATACTGTGCAGTATTCTACAATTGAATAACTTTCCATAGTTTTTGTGATGAATCTCATGTTTTTATACATTTTTCATAGATTATAAAGAACAGGTGGATAGTAATGGTTTCGATCAGTTATCTTACTCCATACGCATTTCATAGAGCAAGACAAATAGAAAACATTTAGTCACATGTCGTTTTTAGTTCATGTATGTATCTTATTTACGAGCCTTTACATTTCTCAGCACAAATATCTCCATCTTTAGCACATCCTTTACATAAGAGTCGAAGATTACGCATACTACTAGTACGATTCTTCATACCGCTTCATTATCATACCACATTTAAAACCTCTTCCTTGCTCTGACTTTCGGTTGCTTTGTATTTAAGACTGCTTCCATTTTGAAACATCCATTTTTGTGCCCTGTTTGTATACGTTTGTATACAATTTTACGTTAATGATCCTGATGGTATTTTGTTTTTTTTTTCTAAGTTGTATGGTTTGAGTTGTGTATTTTTGTTAAACATTTTTATGTTGTGGGAACTCTTGATTTCGTTTTGTTTGTATAATCTTTTGTGAACGTACAGCAGAGCGCTTCATATAGAATTTGGAGGCAATCCTGATCTGGACTGCTCGCATTAGCATTGTGTTATCAGTTTGACTTCAAACTTACCAACTATTAAATAGCTTAGTGAATGCCCAGACGACACATTGTCGGCTAGATTGATGCGTAACTATGCATAGTTTTATTTCCTATTCAGTGAATCTACCGTTCAGAATGGAACCTCGGCAACTCGATTAGCTTCCAATTTACGTATTTGTATACTGAATGTTTGTTTATTTCATTACCAAAGCTTGCATTTGTGATAATGATTTTGTGAGCAGAAGTGTTTGCTAATTGTTCGATACCATGTTTCGCTTCTTTTGTCATTTTCCTTTACATAACACTTGCATATGCCTACACATGCATACACACAACACATACACGTACTATGAATTTGATTATACATACACAAACACTCACACAAACACATGCACACTGGTTTACGACATGCACCAAAATTTTGTACACATTATGGTCGTGAAATAAACTGGCTCCGACGAATTGCTCGCTATTCCTCGAACGACCGGTACAAATTGAATATGTTTCGCTGATCTGAACTCCAAAAACCTACACATATTCATTAAACACACTAGGTGGTACGACACGTGCTCAATGGGAGGATGTAACTGGATCGACGCCGCTCACATTCGTGAACGACTGCGTGTCGTTCACGACAACCGTATCGGCACGGTTCTGGCTGATGGACTGTCGCAACATAGCCGATGCTACGAAAATGGCAACCGAGCTGTACAAGTAAGCACCACGGTTCATTTCACAATGGTTGCACGGTATCTTACCACACGGTTTGTTCCATCCCAACAGAGAAGCCATACACGTTCCGTTTATGGCTAAGTTTGTCGTCTTCGCCAAGCGTACCGATCCGCTGGAGGCGCGTCTCCGTGTCTTCTGCATGACAGACGATCGTGAGGACAAAACGCTCGAACACCAGGAGCACTTCACCGAGGTGGCCAAGAGTCGGGATGTGGAGGTGCTGGAGGAGAAACCGCAGTACATCGAGCTGGCGGGTAATTTGGTACCGGTGACCAAGTCGGGCGAACAGTTGGCTCTCCCGTTCAAGGCATTCCGCGAGAATCGGTTGCCGTTCGCGGTTCGTGTGAAAGATCAACATGCGGACATTGTCGGCCGTACGCTGTTCATGCGTGAGCCTAAGATCGCTAAGGGCGAACCTCCACAGCAACCGATCTGCATACTGAACATTGTACTACCGGAAACGATCATACCAGAACAGACGACGACGATCACGGACTCACATGAAATTATGCTGCGCGTTGGACGATCGCGTGCGGTAGCGCCTCCGCGGCAGCTGCTCGAGGATCAAAATTATCTCGGTGAGTTGCGTATAGTGGACATATCCAATTTGCTCGGCGAAGACTGGATCAAGCTTGCGCCGGAAATCGGGGTCAGTGAGACGGATGTAGAAAACATAGTGTCCCAGATACCAACCAGCACGGCACAGCAGGCTCAGGCTATGCTGAAACAGTTCCAGTCGAAACCGAACAATGACTTCAATATTCTGGAGAACGGACTGCGCACCATTCACCGAGACGACATTGTGGAGCGGTGTATACGAAGCGCGACCAGCACCGGAACAACGACCACCGTTACCATGCGAAACAAGACCTCCTTTTCCATAGGTAAACGTAGCGTCGATGCTGTTGAGATGCTCTCCGAAACGGATTCTATCGTAAAGATGGCACAAAAAGAAGGTAAGCTACGTTATGAGGGTGTTCCAGAGGGTGTGCGAAGGTGGGCTAAATATTGAACATTATATGTATCGCTTTCAGATCGCCTCTCGAAAACAGAATCCACTAAATACTCGGTAGAGGAGAAAACTGTCGAAGAATCGGAGGAATCTGAGGAGGAAATGGTAAAGAAAACGGTGGCGGAACGAAGGAAACAAATCGAGAAACGGCTATCTGCAGACCGATCGATACCCGCCTCGACGCAGAAGAAGGAGCTAGTGGAAGAAATAATCACAATCAAGCGACAAAGTGTGATAGACGATACGCGCGCGAAGCATGAAGAGGAAATCCTGTTGCAGAAACCTATCGACAACACGTACAAATCGTCCACTATGCCCGAGCCTGTGGTAAAGCTAAAAACAACTGTGGTGAAGGATGGACCGGGTGTGCATAAGGATGAGTTCGATCAGGAGTTGCAAGATAAGTTTAAGGCCACGTTGAAAAACGTGGAAGAGTTTGAGCATAAGTCTGAGGTGCTGGAACATGTGGCAGTGGAAGCAACCATTGTGCCGTCGCCGAGAGTTGTTGAAGAGATAAAAAAGAAGGTGGATGAACACATCCCTTTGGCGCGAGAAGCTGCCGTGATGGATACGCATCAACAACTGTTCACCGGCAAATCTTCCGAGGAACACACGGCACCGATTGCGAAAGAGCGTGCACCGGTTCCAGCCAAACGCACCAGCCTAACAAAGGAACCGGATGAGTTCCAAGGGG
>JXWZ01001781.1:0-10395 GCA_000956215.1 Anopheles farauti No. 4 | reverse complement strand
AGCTAACTATCAATCTTTAGCAAGTCTTTTTGTCCGGGTGTTGGCAGTCGAAACCGGTACGAGCTTATCGCAAACCTCCGACAAAAACGTTACGTCCCATCTTGGGCAAGGGTGATCTTAGTGAAACAGTGACCAACGGTTTTAGTACAACGTGCGGCATCGCACGTCTAGCAATAATTTGAGACACAGATTTTTACCATGCATATAATTCTCACCTTCGACAGGACCACTCCTGATGATTCATTCGGACGGTAACTAACAGTCAGGCAGCCGTAAAGCCGTCCCTGTTTCCCTTTCCGGTGGCCTATTTTTGTTTAATGGGACTCAGTTTTTCCAACTAACCCCCGTTTTAGCCGAGCCGAGCATGCTAATTTAGGCAAAGCCCTTGCCACCCTCGCCACGGTCACAACACAACGAATTTGGTGTCGGTCGGCCTCCGAAAAAAAAAAACGGTAACGTCGATATCGGATATCGGTGGTAGCGCGTTCGTGACTGTGGCTTTCCGCAGTGTTTGAGGGGGTGCTGCTGATACGGACGAATGTTGTGCCGCTCGAAACGGCCCCGAACTTGGGATGAGATTAGCAGAGGTAGGGGTGGGGGGGGGAGGGCAGAGTCGGTCTGGTCGGCGCACCGACAGGGGAAGCATAAGAAATTGACACAGATAGGGAGAAAATTTTCTAACTTGCCGTTCCCCGTTCGGTAGCCAGTTGGTGTTGTAGTGTCGTCGTGATTGTTGTTATTTTGTTGCTGCCGCGTTTTTAACGGGACGAATATCGGTGGCAGTCCGTGTGTCCGTGAGTGTGTCCCCAACACGCAAACGTGTTGCCCCGGTTTCAGTACTTCGCCAACGGTCGGGCGTGATGCACATCATGCGATTTCCGCTTCCATTACGAAACGCGCGGCCAGCTTTTCCGGTGTATTGCGGTGTGCGGTATGGCAAGCTAACTGGAGTGTCCTTCAGCACGCCGTTACTGTACTAAAATCTGGAATGTCTGGATCGTACAAAAAAGAACAAATCGTTAACTAAGAGAAAACCATGAAGCGGGCGAGTGAAGAGATGCTTCAGACAAAAATCCACTAACGAAGCACGTACTCGGTATCACTCCGGATACACCGGGTTCGATCAATCTACGGCGGACTCGAGCGCCACCTTTGAGTTTTTCCACCTTCCTTCCTTCTTCTACCTAAAGCCAAGACCAAGAAAAGCCGTACCCACTCGGGTGGTTGTTTGGCAACACAACCGCAACAGCTCGAGACTGTATGTGACCAACGCGAACGGCTTCACAACACAGGTGGCGGCACCTGCATAGCACCTCCCCTCCTCCACGGAAAACCACCCTCCCATGAGATCGGGCGGGTGGCGAAACGTGATCCGAGCGCACATTTCTGATACAGTTCCCGAAAGAAACCCGATACACCCGCCGGCACCCTCTCACGTCAAGACGCCAGCGCTGGCACTGGAATGTTTTAGTATACGTCCTCCACGCCGGTCCAGGAAGTGGGGAATCGTTGTAGTGGGGGGAATCGTGCGGCTGGCAAGAGATAAGCGAGTGTGATAAGAAACCCGACCGAAACCGCTACTTCTCGTAACAAAACGCCAGTGCCACGACGGACGACCACGATGACGACGCCTTCGACTTCGGGTTCGGCGTCGAGCACGGCGTAAGATAGTGAAGGAAGGATTTGCTACAAGGAGGACAAACACCACCACCAACGGTGCCACCGTTCGTCGCGTATTCTCACGGGGGTGGGTGAACAGTTTGGTGAAATTTCCCTCTCGGTCGACGGGACGAATCATCTTCTCCCCAGAACGCTGCTAACCCGGGTATCAGTGAGCTTTCATCCGGCGTGCGGTGCAGAACGTGTTTTGGCACTGGGCTGTGCTAAAGAGTTTTCCTGCCCCGAACGCGACACGGCGTAGCGCTTTTCCACGGGTCACTTTGTACGGATTGGATTTTGAATTTCTGTGCTTCTGTGTGAAATCATCCGCGCGACTTTCTTTTAGGTAAGAATAGTAGAATATTTTTAACTATTTTGTTTTTTCGGGTGCAAAATTGGTGCGAAAGAAGCAGTGCAACATCAAATGAATGTGTGCTTTTCTAACAAAGTATTCGAGTTTGTAGATTATTGTTAGGATGTTGGCATCATTATCACCATATGGCGCGGTTGTATTGTGATGATCGTTACATTAATCTCATGTACATAATTCCACTAACAAGATGTTATTCAAGACACTGGTGCATGTGAAAGTGACATGATTTTTGGAAAAAAACGTGTGATATGTTTGTTGGTGATCGAGGTGTAGTGAGGCT
Source organism: Anopheles farauti No. 4 (assembly GCA_000956215.1). Lineage (NCBI taxonomy): Eukaryota > Metazoa > Arthropoda > Insecta > Diptera > Culicidae > Anopheles > Anopheles farauti No. 4. The sequence goes on along the minus strand of JXWZ01001781.1, from coordinate 8,083 downwards.
GTTTCATATATACATAACTACATATTTTCCAATTATTGGCTGATTGATTGTTATCCTTTCTTTTTTTTTTTACAAGTGTTTGTGTAAAATAATTTATTATTTTTTTATGTGAAACTTCTAAAACTTGGATTTTTTTAAAAGAAGTCTGTCAAAGATAAAGAGGAAGAGGAAAAAAGAGAAAAAACAGTATTTTAAAATTATTTTATTTTAAATGTCTGTATGCCTAGCTAAATTCTGTTATAATTTGTACTTTAGCAGTTAAAAGCGCAGTTCTTCAAAATCACATCCTAACCCTTCGTGTTGATTCATTCAAATGCGTTATAAATTGTTGGTTTTTTGCAAGATATTAATTTGATTATTACAAATTAGATACAAATCATTAGAATGTTACTAAAACTATAAATATGTGTTCGATCCATTTCCAAATATAAAGCGTTAAGATACATACAAGTTGTTTGGCAATAATATTGTATCATGGAAGAGGAGTAACCCGCAGAAGTAACTATATTCATTCGTTCATTTCGTTCAGGAATAACAACCCCATTAGTCTTTATCAGGTTTTGGGTTCGTATCTGGTTTCTAGCACAGATGAATGTGTTTCTAGGAAAACGGTGATTGAATGGAGTTGCCGGCATATTCTGGATAAAGATAAACGCTTCACTTGCCGTACGTTTCGAGTGCAAAGTTTATGGGAAAGACGTGCTCGAAGTCGATATACACGATGTTAGTGATGTGTGTTATAGAGGTTGACGGTGATAAAGTAACAAAACATGGAAAGCTGAGAACCCGGGGTAGCGGCTTTTGAGATATAAAAATCAGCCACCAGCAAAAATGCAAAACGCATACACACATTTGCATAAAGCTGTTTCCATTTGGTTGTAGCTGATTTGCAATTCAAGGTTGCAGCAGATCCCCTGGAATAAATTTTCTTTACATTATTTATTTACTACTAGAATATTATTCGCTACGAAAATGCGGTAGAATCTCGTTTCGAGCAGATGCGTTATAAATGTCTCGCTGAAACGGAAAACTAAATGTAAACTGTACTTTTTTGTATTACTACAATCGACTTCTGTAAAACGTTTAGAATGTTTTAGAATGTTTGTACTGAACATGAAATACCCGCCAGTAGATGGCGCCGCTCAATATCATTTGCTAGAGAGAAATGGAAGCTATGGCTACTACGATTTCAGTGATACAATATGTACTTCTATTTTTGCAATAATTCTATCGAACCAAAGTGAAGGATTATCCATGTAAATGTTCAAGTTTGAGTAATTACCGTTTTCTGATCCAAACATTGTTTGAACAGTGAGAAAATAAAATCAAAAGTAAGAACTTTTTAAAAATATTTAACAATTTTTACAATTCGAGCAGCTGCAGCATTCTAAAACTGCTACATTCTATTCCGATCGATTCTGAAAGCCGTAAGAAACCGGATATTAATCAGCCGCTTTGTCAACCGTGAAAACCAAATTTAGACGCTCCATCCACGACAGAAGCACAAAATGAGGCTACATATTTTCGGCTAATTAGCCTCCTCGTGTGTCGTCACAAACGTGATTGGCATTTCAATTCATCGCCATTTCATCCGACCATCCGCCGTGTAACGTTTCGTGCTTATCCGCCTGTCGTAGCAGATGGCAGCATGTGGTAATTATTGCAAAGGATGTGCCAATCTAATGATCCGGTGTAAACGCTCAAGCCTGAGCTCGAATTCGCTGTCTCGAGTGAAGAAGCTGTTTCCTGATTTATTACCGCTCCAGTACACTTACTAAACGCGACGTGCAGCTAGGGCCCGCCCCGGAACCACCGGGACGTATGGACGTATTCAGGGCTCATAACGATCAAATGATGATGCTGCGAGAATCTTGGTCAATATGGGTACATGGGATAAAGTCGTACATACATGCAAACAAGCAGGATGATGGTTTCCCTGCCATTCACTTCAAACAAACTGCTTCAACATAAAATCCTTTCACATAAATCGCAAATAGTCATCGTATCGTACCGTACCGTGTGCTCCGTGGCGGAGACTGATGCGCTCGAGCAAGATGTCTCCCATAGCTTGGTGGCGTGTGCCACGGTCAAATTGAAGCGGGGAAATTTAGGGTCGGAGGAAGGAAGCGTGGGGCATTTGAAAAGTTCCTTTTCGTTTCCCATTTCCCAGAGCAAAGCAGAGGAAAGCAAAACGATGAAGCACGGACAAACTTTACTACCCCGTTTTGCTAGCTGATTGCCGTTGATAGAGGGATAGGACCGGGTTTGCCTCGTTTTATTGCTTTGCAGGAAGCACATGACACGCCTGAGACTTGGGATCGCCAAAGAAAGAGTAACAGTGTAGGATATTTATTTACCCGCATTTATTTATATAGAGCGTGGTAATGACGATGGTGGTGCCGGGGTTGTACAATCCGGCCGAAGATCCCCGGGCTATTATATACAGAAATCGCATGAATTGGTTTAGATCGGATTGAATTGAGCCAGGAGCTAGGATCTCTCTCTCTCTCTCTCTTTCTCTCTGTTTCTAACTCTCTCCCTCTGATCCCTTCTTTCACTATCTTCTGTTTGCGTTTACTTTCACCGGTCTCGCTGGTCGCGTTAAACGATGCCCTCCACGTCGATCCGGAATCCGGAAGCCATCCGTCTCCTCTGGGTGTCTTCTCACACGCAACCGAGCACAACCGATTGGTCTGCCCCCCGGGGGCTTTTGCTTTCGTTTGATTTCCCCCTGAAAGCAGGACGAAGCGTGGGTGGCTGATGTTTATCGCCCAGGAAATTATCTACAGAGTACAGCAGGCAAACATCCCAGCACGGTCGGTCACGTTCAGCAGCCGAATGCTGACTAATGTTTTATTTGATTTTATTCGACTTGACCCTCCGATTCAGGCGTTTCCGTCGCGCGCCGCACAACTTGCCGCGAAAATGCGAAAATCACACGTTTGTCTTCGTTCGTAATTTTCCAGCTTTTTCGAGGATTTCTTTCTTCGCAAGCTGTGTCGGGTAAGAACGAGCCAAAAAAAAACATGACACAGTACATAACCTAGTTCCCATCAGGTACCCATTTTGGCGTACGATGTGCTAGGAAAGTGTTGCAGCACAGCTTTCGCTCCGTTCCGTTTTCCCAATCTATTCGCATTATACCGGGTAGGTAGGGTTCGTGGTACGATTGGGAAGGGAACGCTTTTGGTAGATGGGACTCGGGTATCTAGCGGTCTTCCGGTTTCTCTTGCGAACGAGCGCGATTACACATTACACAAAATCTTCGCTCGCTTTCATGTTTGGCTGGTGTGTCAGCTGCGACACACCTTGCGCAGCTTGTCATCGCCGGCGATGCGGAATCCTATTTAAACTGATTGCGAAGGGAAATCAGATGATTGCGTAATGATGTTGTGTGCAGAGCGGCGCACCGGTCTATGGGTCGAGCATCACGAGTTTAAGGGGAATTCGTTGGAACGAACAAACGTAACGCGGGAAAGCTTTCACGTGCTTCATAAGACAAATATTTTAACACCAAATAGAATTGGGCTGTGCAACGATCTACTATTCGATAGAAAATTAGCTCCGCTTCATATGAAAGATACAAAATTAGCTGAAGTGATCGAAGACTTAAATTCCAGTTTGAAACTTTTGTTATTATATACAAAACTCTGCATTTTCTTATCTGTTTTGCGTTTTCATAAATCAGCTCCAGCATTACTAAATCAAATATTTTTCGAGCTGTATCCCTGCATACGAATTTTAAGACTAAACCTAGAACTCATGATAGGATTTATCATCACTTTGAGATAAATAATGTTGATACTTTTAATCGTCCGTATCAAAAGTTCTACTTTTTAGCTTCATGACCTCAAGCTATCCTGTTGAATTTAAGTAGTTTTTAAAATATATTGTGTTTGCCTGTATTGGTGCAGATTAGTATAAGCAATTAGTTCATTAGTGCAGAAAATCAAATGATGTGCTGTAAGACAATGTAAGTACTATTCATCGGGCTTCAGCGTATCATTTTTCCCATACACTAGTGGATTCAGACTGAATTTCATAATCATTTTGAAATTTTATAAGCTTTTTTTTTAATTTTATAGACCATATGCTATCGAGACTTTTTATATCGATCCTACTTATAAATAGCTACATAACTTAATTGTCTCAAAATTATCGCCAAGCAATTGCAATCATTTTAGGCAAATCCGTCCCATTCATCTCTTCAATAGTATTCGTTCACTCCATCAAACTGGGGTTCAGACGCTATCGTGGTCTTGAAACAATTACACGCGTCCCGTTAATCAATTCTTGTACAATCAGTGCATGCAGAAAAAATAATCGCAAAACTTAGAGCTTCGCAAAGGTCGGTTTGATAAGGAACAAATTCATCCGTAGAACTGATACCTAGCGAACCAGATATGCCCAATACTGTACCAGTTACCGACCCCAGTAACAGAGTCCGCGTTTGATAAGAAGCTACCATTGCTGCTTAACAAGACTAATCGCAGTCGTTTGTAAATGAAACATTAAATCATCATATAAATCCATCCAGAGCATATGACCGTCGCTTTTCGTTTCACGATAGTAATCAATTTTCTGCTAAGCGCAGCGACTGCTTAATTAAATCTTAACAACGATTAAATCGATCCGGTCAGTTCGCACATTTAGCACCTAGTTGTGCAGAAAAACTAACAACAATTACACGCTATTCAAAGCGAGCCGATTGCTGAGATTTGCTGAGGCAAGGCACCCCATTCGTTACGTTGCATTAGGGCCTAGAAACCTTAGCCTGATAAACGATCTGTCGTCGGCAATGAGATATATGCTGATTATCATACAGATTACATAAATATTTTCGTACGCGTTCCACACGACAGAACGATTTATAGCACTTTCCAGCTGGTGTAGAGAAGCGCTTCTATGCTCCCCACGTGTTTGATCGCAATCGCGAACTCAAATCAAATCGAACCGATACGGGGAGTGGCTACCGGTTGCAGCAGCCGCATCAGCTCCACAAAGCTGAAACACAATTGTGGCGGAGAATCGATCGCCAAACGACACGATCGGTTCGCGATCGAGCGAACGAGCGCGCGGCACTTGATTTGCCGCCGTAGACCCACGCCAAAACCCCCCACGGACAGCCATTAATTAGAATTACAATTAGAATTAGAGTTCCACCACCGCGTCGATGCCAAAGTGGCTAGTAGTAGCAGGTAGATTATGCTATAAATAACGCCAGCTGTCCCGCTGGACGTGACGCCAACACCGTCCTGAATGTCGCGCGATCGCCACCATCCAAAGGCCCCTGGCGACCCGTGGCGAATGGCGCACTGGGAGCGTACGCCACACGCTTGCCCGAATGCGATATCGCGGGAAACAACAGGCTGCACTGATTATCGAAGACCATGACCTTCTACCTTCGCTGCCAGCATGCTGGCGGACCGTCGTTCCGCCAGCTCGAGCATCTGATATCAGCAAGCCAACCAGCCAGCCAGCCTGCCAGATGGTTACAAAAGCGTCGCGATTCGATCGTGGTCAACCGTGAGAGTGTTTTGCGGCTCGTGGTGCATATCCGGCACACGGCAAACCTCCAACAACGGGGTTACACACCGAGCATAGCACGAGAAATGTCGTGATGAGCGTGATTACGAACGAACGAGCGAACTGCGACTCCTCCACTCCAACTACATAAATATGTCACTTCCATGTGTGCTTCGTTTTTTTCCTCCTTCGTGGTTGTTTGTTTTTGCTCTCGTTGTTCTCGTGTGTACTCGGAAAAGACAAGGAACGGCACGCGACACCGTAATCATGGGATAGAATATCCGGCGAACGTTTAAGGAAATAGAATGTGAATGACGACAACAATCGCGCAGACCCGACAGTGTGACTGGTGTTTTATTTTTTATTATTTTTTTTTTTGCTTTTTTCACCGATGGAAGGTCTTCCCGCCAAGTGCAATCAAGGTAGCCAAGGCACGTGTGATCTTTTAGTGAGCTCCTTTTTATCGCTGCCGTTACGAGCTTTCACGCAGCTCGCAAATATAAACACTGTCACGCGTTGGAGGGCGTTTGACCAATGTTACTGCCTACCGAAGGTTATAATTTTATCAATATGATTTTTTATACAACAAAAACAATGACATCGTTTACTCCGCTCGTGTTTGTGATTGATTTTGAAGTGGTGCAAATGTATACTTTATACACACGATCCAACTATAAATTATTAAACAATGCAATGTTGCAGTTTGAAATCCAATCCACGACAATGAAATTGTTATCTCGAAATGCGTAAAAATATTTTCCTGTCAATATTTTTGTACATTTTTAGTTTTTTAGTTTTTTTTTGCAGCGTTTTGATTGGTCAGATACTGTTATCAAACGTTTAATGTTTATATATTTTTATAAGAGGCTTAATTATATAGTTGGTCACCATGAAAACCTTTACAACGTTAAACGTACGTTGCGTAGAATTTAAATATTGTACAACGTTTATTATATAACATTTATTAAACCATTGAAAATTCACATACTCTTCTAAAAATTAATCTTCAAATAAATAGTGTGTTTTGTATTTTTCGGCGTAAAAGTTTTTTTTCATGAAAACACACAATTATTGACAGAAACTGATGCAGTTTCAATTTTGTTGATTTAAAAATTATCACCTTCGCTACGCTACATATACTACAGATTATAGAAACATCGGATGGTGCCATTTGTTACAGCGTACGATAAAGATAACTCACCAATGGAAACGCTAATTGATAACGCATCACAAAAGGTATGTTTCTTCCCAAGGCGGTAGTTAAGATAGACCAACCAACATACAAATAAAAGATAGAACGTGGGGACAACGTGTAAATAACGCATACTTACTGTATGATTATGTATTTTGATTGGTGGCGAGATAAAAGCAACCGCCATAGCCGAACTGGACAATCTTCAACATCCTTAAACAATGATGGACAGGGCACATTAGACCACATCAGATTGAGGATGGGCGCTGCTGTATTGTGTTTGACTTTGTTCCTTTATTTCGATCGTAAGTGTTAGTGCGATACCCGCGAGGAACGCCAAAACAATCGGATGTATTAACCGATAAAGCCCCGAGCCCATGGCACGCCACCTTACCGAGCAGGAAGTGGCCGCTTGACCGAGGGCAGGTCACAATCAAGATGATAAACGTTGGGCCATGCCTTTCCTTATCGGATCATGAATGTCACGAAAAGTTAAGCACGCTGCAGTAAAAAGAGAGAAAAAAACACACACATACACTCAACCGTACGATGCGAGCGGCAAATGAAATTGCTAAATTAAATGTAATTAGATAGCGTACTCGCTTCTCGTAACCATGCAGTGCATCGTGCACGGCTTGCTGAGCCGATTATTCATCCATGGTGCATAGTGCACATGTGTGGTGTGTCTGTTTGGACAGAATATGTAAATCTAGGGAGCGGCACTTAATAGCCATGTAGCTGCTATGCACACTGAGCGCAGTATGAGAAAATTGTAATTAATTTAGTTGAATAAAAAAAAAGTTTTAAACTCTACGCACTTAAAAAACTTGTTTGATAGTATTGTCTATGAACAATTTGTTTTATGACGGATTTGTTGTCTTTTCAAGAACATTAAAAATTATCGACAGCATCAGTTCACTGGCTCATATTATCGCATTTGTAAACAGAACGCGTATTATACCATATTATACCTTTTTCATCACCCCATATTGCTTGTATTTAAAAAAATCAAAATTGCGGAAAATGGAATTTGAGAGTACGGTATACGTTCGTTAAACGGTATACGTCGTGTATTTTTAGAATCAGTATCTTAAACTCTAGTTATATACGGTAGAGATTTTTTTTACCAAATTTAAGAATAAATATGTAAGAAATTGAGATATTGAGATTGTAAACTGTCTTAAACAGCAAACTGTTTTTGAATAATAAAAAAAGAAATCTATTTAAAGAGAATTAAAACTGCTCTACGAATTTGAAACCTTCAAAAAGGCAGATATGCAAAGTGGAATCTTTTTCATCTTCTTTTTCTGTTCTGTGCACTCAACGCTGATAAGATCGTACAAAACTATACAGACGTTTAACGAC
>JXWZ01001778.1:0-12877 GCA_000956215.1 Anopheles farauti No. 4 | reverse complement strand
AGCGCCTGTTTAACTCTTGACCATTACATTATAAACGGACAAAAAACGGACTTGTGTAGAAACTTTGGTAGCTGGGCTTGTCTCGCGTCCTCACTGGCTTCTCGCGGTTGTACTCGGTACAAAATTAGCGAACGGACCTTAGGGTAAAGTTGCCTTAAAGCAGAAGTGCATTAAATTTGCCCGGTACGGCATTGCTTTGTGTTTTTTTTTGCGTATTTCGGCGGTAAAACGATCGAGTGGCAGTGATATTGTGCGGTATCGATGTAGACGTACGTGTCTGGTATTTGTGGAAACAAAAAATCGTCCGCATACGTGTTGGGCTTGGCTTTGCTAGACCGCCAGAAAGATAGCAGAAAACAAAATACTTTCGTGCGTCGGTTCTGGGTCGCAACAAAACGATAGTCCGCCTGTGGGAAAATAGTTAGCTTAATTTGTAGGAAAGTGAAAACATCTCGTTCGTCAAGGTAAATACGGGCGTGTGAAATCGGCTATGGCGTCTCTAACGAAAGGCTTGGCTTGCCCTGCCATCCAAGCGACCCCGTTGCGTCCGCAACGACAAGCGTCATCGGCGCGATGCAACGGTTGCTTGCGGATGCTGGCGGCAGAATAAGCTTGGAAATGAAGCGTATTGTATAGTTCTCTGTTTTTTTTTTAACTTTCCTCCACAGATTCCGGCGTTACAAGTATCCCCGATGGGTAAGGAAATCGATCCGGCCGATATAGGGAAACATCCCGATCTGATAAAGAAGGCCCAGTCGGAGATCGCCCACTGCGATGTGTTGGTGTGCGGCCGCTGCCATACCGTGTTCCATCTGATCGAGTTGTTCCGCGATCACAAGGAAAGCGAACCGGACTGCAAACGATCGTCCACGTCCACGCTGCACGAGTGCGGTGAAGCGCAGGCGAAAGTATGGGCCTTCCTTTTGTGGAAGTCGGCCCAGCGGAGTGCGGCCGGCGAAGAGCGCAGTCCCACCGGAACGAACAACTCCTGGAAGCTGTACCAGGCGTGGGTCAAGCTAGACGAGTCCGTGCGTGACACGTGGATAGTGGCGGGCAAAACGATCCAATCGTTCTCGAAGGTAGGGAAAGGTTTTACAATTTGCTTCGGAGCTAAACTAACGTTTCGTTCAACCGCAGACTGGAACTGGCAATCTTCAGGAAATGCCAGTGAAGATCACCAAAACGATCGTGGAAACACCAAACGAGTCGCAGGATAAAAGTAAGTAAAACAGTGAGGCACATTTAAATGCTTCATCACATTCATGTTTCGTACTGGTATTTTTGAAAATAGTAAAATTATATATTTTCTAAAAAAAACCATGCCCTTACCATACCAACCATACCTTACCTTACCAACAGTTTGTCATCTACCGAAATTAACAGTAAAAACCGAAATAAACAGTGAGATCTGTTTTCTTTCTGTTTTATTAGGAAATCAAGTAACATTTTTGAAAAATAGTGGAAAACTCATATTTATCAGATATACCGTTATTTCATTGGTTGGTTACTGTTTGGCAAGGCATTTTATTATTTTACTAATCGTTTCAAAACGTAACAATGTGATTTTCCTGACTGCATTGCGTTCAGTTGTTTGAAAGCAAGCCATGTAAAAAATATGTTACTTTTATATGCACGCATTACGACGTACATTTCTTAAATAAGCACGTACAATTCGATTCGAACCCCCAATAGTACTATACTTTATATCGAATTCCTAACGTATGTTCGTCCTCCTTCAGAGCCAACCGGCATTGTCAATGCGGGCAACGCGCTGAATCGCATCGGTGCATCCGGGATTCGCAAGCCGGGTGTTGAGCCGACGAAACCTAGCACCGTCGAAACGCCGAAGAATCGCATCATCGTCGGTGCGTCGGGCAAAAAACCTGACACCGCAACCCCAATCAAATCGACCGGCATCGCGGCCAGCAGCACAACTCCGGCAAAGCGTTCGTTCGCGACCCGAACCCACCCGAAGACGGGTGTGTTCAGCGAGGAGGAGGTGGAGAAGATACTGGCCAAACGGTTCAGTCCCATCATCAAGATGCACGAATATCTCGTGAAATGGTCGAAGATGGCGAACGATCAGAACACGTGGGAACCGCTCACCCATCTGCACTCCTGCCAGAGCATTCTCGAGCACTTCGAGGTGCAGCTGGCGAAGCAGAAAGAGCAACGTGCGGCCACCGCTGCCCGGGCTCTGCAGCAGCAGCGTGAGGGTAAGGGACTAGGGGCGGGTGCGACAACGACCACGTCGTCATCCACACCCGTAAAGAGCAGCCCAGTGAGCGGAATAATTAGCAACGCGACTTCCACCGTAATGACGGCCGGGAATCAACTTCGTCCGATTCGTACCACCAAGGCGACTGCCTTGGATCGTGTGAAACTGTGGGCATCGGGTGAATCAGTGGAAGATGGCAGCGGTGTCGGGATCAAACGCAAACTGGATGACGGTGAATCTGACGCCGGATTGAACGATTCCGACGGGGTGGACGCGTCGAAGAAACCGCGCACCGATTCGACGTCCGCCGTCAGCGAAGCGCTGTCGAAGGTGTCCCAGAGCGGTAGCGTCAAGATAATGTCCGTATCGGGGCAGGTTGCTGCGGCGAACAAAACGGCCGGGGCAGTGAACGGTACGGCCGGTAGCTCGCCGAAGGACGCGAACGCAGCCGATATTGTGATTCTGAAGTCGCCCAAGGACGGGGTGACGACCGGCATCACGAAGAAACCGACTGGTATGGTGTCCCCCGGCACTAGCCCCATTAATCGCCTTTCGCCACGGACCGGTGATGCGGCCAAGATAAAGATTGTCACGAAAACGGAACCGGGCACGGTGCACGGGATATTCAAAATCAAATCCGAACCGACCGGCACATCCCCACAGAGTTCACCGAAGGCGGTGGGGGCGGTAGCGACGGCCACTACAGTAACATCGCGTCCCGTCACCATCTCGACCTCCTCCTCGAGCACCGATTCGTCCGGTGTCACAACGCGCTTCATTCGCCGCAACGTCGATGGAACGGAGCAGCTTGTGAAGCAAACGATTCGCAAGGCGCCGAGGATCGTATCCGCCACGAACGCCACCACACCGGGTGTGCGTCCCGGGGTTGGAACGCCGGTCACTATCAAATCATCAACGTCGGGAGCTACTCCAGTCCCTAAAATAACCACTTCTTCCGCCATTGGACAACAGCAGCAGCAGCAGCGGGGAACGATCAATTCACCGCGCATCATTTCCACCACCCAAACGAATCGGGTGGGACCCGGTGGTAAGATTATAACTTCCGCCGGAGCGCCCGGCACGATAGTGCGCACGTCGACGGTAACGAGAACTCCGGGAGCAACAGCAGTCCAGCAGCAGCAACCCGCCGCATCCGAGCAGAAGATTAACGCGCTTCGCCGGCAGGGATTGAACGTGGTGAAGCGCGTCGTGGCCAGCACCGGAACGCCCGCGTCTCAAACAACGATCAAAAAGTGCGAAGATGACGAAGCGGAACTCATGTCAGAAAGACCGGCCACACCACCGAGCCCAACGCCCCAGCAGGTCCTCTGCCCCTACACCGGCAAGCTCCTGACGGAGGGTGAAGTGTCCGAGCCGCTGCCGAGCCCGAAAACCGAAACGGAGGAAGAGAAGGCGGAAGAAAAGAAGCCTGACATTGATGGAGCCGCAGCCGGCGAGGCGGACACACAGGTCCAGCAGCTGCTCACGAACGAGGACGGTTCGCCGATCTTCATGGCCGGCGAGGATGGTACGCTGTACCAGGTGGCGGGCAAGAACGCCGAAGGTCAGACGATACTGATCGCGCAGGGTGCCGACGGAGAGCAACACGTTCTGGTCACCTCGCAGGAGAGTGAAGATGTAGTGGCCAGCGCAGCGGGAACGGCTGGAGGCGATGGTGCGGCAGGCGGTGAAGCTGGCAGCGGTGTTCTAACGCTCGATGCGGCCGTCTCGGAAGCGGTTGCCGTACCGCAAGAGGTAAGCAAAGCGGACAATTTCTGACCGCTGGTAGCCTCTCGTTGACAGTTATTTGTTGTTGTTGTTGTTGCTGTAGTTCGTTGAAGGGTTTTTGGAAGTAAATTGCTGCTGAATAAAACTCTGCCATTAGTTTTTTTTGTCGAAGAAAAGAAGCGAATTGCAGAAAAAGCGCCCGCTCTCGTAATTCATCCAGGGGAAGTAGCGGTTAAAGGTTGTTTGTATTTCGTTCTTTTTTGTTGCAACTGTCATGTAGTATCCGTTTTTTTGTCGAAAAGTGTACAATGAACAATAAATGCAAACAGCGTCTAGTTTGTTTATATTTGAAAAGCAGAAAGCAGTAGGCTTGAAGTGTCATGTAGGGAATTACATATATTTTTGTGTATGTACTAATAATTTCTTTCAAACCACACAGGGCCAAGAGCTGACGGAAGAACAGGCGGCACAACTCCAGCAGTCGGTTGATACCAACCAGGAGCTGGCGGTTCAAACCGAAGAGTCGCAGGATACACAGATCACGGCAGAAGTGGTGCAGACCGATCAACCATCGCCCGGTAAGGACACATTTCGGTCGCAAAGGGTTAACAACCGTGCTAACAATCAGCAAACTATCTTCCACTCTTCCCTGCATACAGGTGGCACCAGACGCGTCGTTCTTCTTCTACCCGACGGTAGTTTCATGATGACGGAGGTCAACGATGAGCAATATCAGTCGCTGAATCTGGTCAACTGAAGAACCCCAGGACGATAAGGATATGCTACCTTGATATGTACGGTATTAATTTACCAGAAAATCAATTTAAGATACGTATGAGTGCGTGCGTTTTATTTAGGTGTTTTGCGCATCTCCATGGCACGCTGCATTTTAATCAATTGCATATATTAAACTGCCTCCTTTTCCCTTTCTCGTTATTCTTTGACGGCCCCCGGTGGAAGATAGGGATATATTTTTACTATAGCGTTAAGAATAACATTCTTAGAACATAGCTTACTTGATGTTATCTCAAACTAAGGAAATGTACATATATTTCCTGATTAATGTTGGAAAAGTAAGGTGTCCTGTCAGATAGTACAAGCGGAACGATTGTCGATTTTTAACCAACAAATCGCTGGACTTTACTTTCCTTCGAATAATTAGATGCTTAACATATCTCGTTAATTGATTTCAATCCTTGATTTGCAGCAGTAGGAAGCATGTATAAGTAACCTTGTACGATATTCGAAAAGTAACAAAATATTGTTATGTTATTCGAACGAATCCTGCGAAGCACAACGGAAAATACATCGACTCTTCTGGTTTATGCCAAACTTTTTGCAAAACACTTGTTTATTTGCATCCGATAACAAGGCTACATCGTTTGTGGAAATAGATCCAAAATGGAAAAGGTAAATTATTTATTATTTATTTGTTTAGATAATTAACGGCCTGGCCGTATTGCTTATAACTAAGGCTACATATGAGCTAGTCCAATGGGCATTTCCTCCACATTAGATATATTGGCACCTTATCCCGGGTGGGCTCGGATGAAGAAGGTAAATCAAAATCCACAATCTACCCTTGCATCCTTTCAACTTACGAACGAACTAATCAGGTTTTAAAAAAATTCAAATTTTAAGTTTCGTTTTTATTCCTCATAAAAACACTGTCAGTTGGCTACACCGCCCGTGTCGTCGCGTCCACGGTGCGAACTTGACGTTTGCCATCGAATTTTCTTCCAAATAAAATTGCCTGCGGTGGAAGTGAAGCTGATCACAACATCCAAATCATTCAGTTTTGCGATTCAGTTTTTTCTCCGTAAGTTGGTGCCGATAATCTACCGGATTATTCGAAGGTGTGCATACGATCTTTTCTCTTCGATTGTTTCGTTCGTTCTCCAACACCAATTCATGATTCGCGGTTTCTTTGTGACGATAGTTTGTGTGGTGTGGCAGCCAATTGACGACGTGGAATGAGGGCGATGTAAATGACTACGTTGTTTTCCGTGCGGAACACAGCTCGAAATTAGTATAAATTGTGTGTTTTAGCGCGTAATTTGTTGCACTAGTGACTGGGCAACATTGTTTGTATTTCGATAGCAAAATCGGTCCGGTGTAATCAAAAGGAAGAAAGTGGTGTGTTCTCTGCGGTCCTAACAAAGACGCATTATGCAGCTTGTGCAAATAGAAACTAATCTAAATCAAAGGAAAATCACTCTGTGAACGGTAAAAAATATGATAAATGTTTTTAATTGCATCATCAATGGTATTTAAAGTGAAGTATTAGTGTCAATATGGTAGAACTGAGCAGATTGTTTCCTTGTGATCGCGGTCGAACAAAACGTTCTATTTACATGGTGGCATTACACGACAAGGCATATTTAGAGTCGCACATTATGCTAATTTGCTAAAAAGAAAGTATAACATCGTCAAGTGGTGCTGGCAAAGGAAAAATGTGCATTTTTCTGTTATAGGTTTTGCTTCTACCAACTGGTTTATCGGTTAATTATCATAATGCATGCAGCAGGTGCATACCGGTGCCTTTCCTATGCTCAGTTTTTAATTTGCCAATCTAATTACTTTGCAGCCTATATTTTGCCATTTATTTTCTTTTGTGATATTTTTCGCTTTTGAATAAAACGAAAAATTGAGAAAAAAAGAGTAGAAAGCAGTATCTAATTGCAAAAAACTGAACACTATGAAAGCACGCACAGGCGAAGAAACGATTGTGCGACTGTAAACCCTCCACATGTCAGTCGACGTGGCAGCGAAAACTCGACAAAACGTCATAGTGAGGCGAAAATTTGCTATCCGTATACTTGACGCAAGTTTCGTTAACTTCGCTATGTTTACTATATCCCGAACAAAAGTAGGAGGTTTGGAGAGCATTTTTATGCTTAGAAATATGCTTAATAAACATTTTACTAATAACTTCGTATCATCATCTAATTCGTTCTCTATTCGCCTGGTAGGAAGTTGATGAATGAGCGTTGCTGGGAGCGAAAAGTGGCAACCGTACTGGCGTGTGTGTGCGTGCATGTGCGGGCGAAAATTTCGTTTCGGTTATATTCGTGGTGGCGAAAAGTGACGGACTGGTCGAGACCGCGAGCGCTGGGGTTTAGGCCGCGAATAGCAAAGAAAGTACGTAAGTGAACCGCTCGAAAGTAGCTTCAGCACGTCGGTGAACATTCTGGCACGGTTTGGAGATAGTTATTCGGTTGTAATTCACGGCTGGGGCGGTGATAAAAACCGACTCTTTCGTGCACGCGACGGTCGCCCAGCGGCTACCAGTGCGGTCGCCATCTTGGGCTAGCTTCCGCTGCCGTCGTCGTCAGCGGATCCGTGTGGTGTAGTGTAGAGTGTGTACGTGCGCGCGTGTGTGTGTTTACGTATGCGTGTATTGTGTATGACTGTTGGAGCAAAGTCATCATCGTCATCGCCTGCATATTGCTCGCTCTTTCGCACACTCTTAAGCAGCAGTAGAAATCGGGGGCTTTCCTGGAAAAGCCCAATGATTCAAAATCAGTAGGAAGCCGTTTAAAGAACCCTGCAGAGTTAACGTACACTTGTTCAATCTGTGACCAATTTTATTGGTTAAATTCTGTCTCCACCATGGACTTTTTAACTGACGATGAAGCGAAAAAATATGATTTTAGAGGGTGTATTTCTTCGTTGCACTTTGACGTGTACAGGCGCGATGATGCGGGAGAAAGAGAGTAAGACAGAAAATGGGAGAGTGTCGCAGAGGAAAAGCGAGCGTACGAACAATGCCACATCTCAGGGTGGATCTACCCGAACGACAACGACCACAAGTGTATTGGAAATTAAGCTGATAGGCCCCAGTGGGACACTACGGAAAATTGAAATTAACGTGTTTGGTTTTCCATCTATCGAAATACACACCATGCACGGACAAGCTAAAACCTGGCCCTACCAGTACAGTGTGGAACGTTGTACCACACTGGAGAGAACATGGGCGTTTATTCTGGCGACGAAGATTTGGAATGCATGCTGAAGTTCCTTCCGATTAGCAAGCAGATCATTTCCAGATTGAAGCTAGCGATAATTTTTAACGAAACAACGACAGTTCCGTCTACAACCTATCAAGGCAGGCCGCGTAGGCTGTGAATCATCCCGAAAAGTGATGATTAAAGCACTAGCCATCAGCAGGCGTGCGTTCGAGCGAGAGAGAAACAGTTGTACACGTTTCTTTACTATTAAGCCACCGACACACATACCACACACAACACTGCGTGCGTGTGTGTATGTGTTAGTTATACGCACCACCACATACGGATGGCGAAGCCACCCATTTGCGTCGGCAAATGAGTTGAGCACAGGACGATGTGCTGTAACGTTGCAAGAAGGGTGAAGTCGAAGTTGTAACATTTACAAGATTCTTTCCTACCTTCCGTTAGCTCCAAAAAAACATACATTTCTACTGGAGTTTGGAACGCGCCTGTGTCAATTGAGCGACCAACAGCGAGTGAGGGCAGGCAGAATGACAAGGGAAAAGGCCGGTGAAGACAGGTTGAATGATGGTGGAAAGCGTGGAGGAGAGAACGGGGCAGATGAATAGAAAATTTTCCATCGGCGGGCGGGTATCGAGTGTGTGTGTGTGTGTGTGTTTTCTCCGTTTATGCCCGATTTGCGTTTGTGGATGTGTGAGTGTTGTATTAGTAGTCCGTCCGGAGCTTCGTCAGTCGAAGTAAAGTCGTTTAGTTTATGCTTTCTCTAAACCAACCGGCAGCGTAAGAACGGTTTGGAGTCAACGCTCTTGATGGGTCAATTTCGGCCTGTGCAACATAGAAACTTGAAATCGAGACATCTTTTCATGTCATCACTTAAGAATTTCAAAAGATCAATCAAAGTAATTGAAATAGCAAAGCGTTTTGAAGTTTGTTACTTCGCATAGAATTCATTGTGCGATAGGTTTTTGAAAAGTATAAGCATTTGCCCTCGGCCAGACGTCAGACGCCGTCGATTGTTCTTGATTAGAAATGTAGCAAATTGTGCAAATTTTGGAGCACCTGCAGCATGATTCATTATCGCGAAAAATCGTGCATCACGTGAGTGGCAAACGAAAGAGCACATACTGTTTGTTGATAGAGCAAACCATTGTTATTGTAAATTGCGATATGGGATGTGAGTGGGCAAATCGATACATCCGTTTTCGACCACACAACCCAACACGCATTTCCGGTCGTATTGCTTCATTTGAATGGAATGAGAATTGAAACAATGTAGCTTATGACAACACATAGCAACCATTGCAGCGATTTGTGCATTAATCTATCTCTCTTTATCTTTCCTTTCCAGGAGCTGCACCTGGCTTGACGGGAGATTGTAGATAATAAAAAAAAAACGTTCCAATCAACATAACATCCCCAGAAGTTGGGAAGCAATCGCAAGAGTGTGTTGTGCGGTTTATGTTTGCTTTTGCAAGAAATTCAACTGGCACCAGCACCCTTGTCGATCGTACAATAATTCGCGGCCGGTGGAGAAAGTTTGATTAGACTTACTAAAGCACCCACACATTCCACATTCACCGTCAAACGTGAACAAACCAAGTAGCTAAGCTAAGGAAGAGAAAGAAGAAGTGATCATATCCTTCGATTGTGAGGAAAATGTATGTGGTTGTGTACTGATGGTTTACATCAACTGCGGATGAGTATTTTTTTCTAATCTTTCCATTTCTATCTATTATATCTACACAGTTGTATAACAGAACGATAAACGACAGCATCGCAAAATGGGAAACGTGTTCGCCAATCTGTTCAAAGGATTGTTCGGCAAAAAGGAGATGAGAATTCTGATGGTCGGATTGGATGCTGCCGGTAAAACCACGATCCTGTATAAACTAAAATTAGGTGAAATTGTTACAACGATTCCTACAATTGGTAAGTAACGCGGCGGACGTGAAGCAGGTGTGCGCGCAAACGGTGATATTATATGGATTATATTATATTATATTACATCTTTGCACACCGAAACAGGTTTCAACGTGGAGACTGTAGAGTATAAAAACATTAGTTTTACTGTTTGGGACGTCGGCGGTCAGGATAAGATCCGACCACTGTGGAGGCATTACTTCCAGAACACACAAGTAAGTAAGGGCCGGCGGTCGCAACTGAGGTTAGGTGGTGCGATCCTTATTTACTAATGTTTCGTTTCGATTCCTCCACGATAGGGACTTATCTTCGTTGTCGACAGTAACGACAGAGAGCGTATCGGTGAGGCACGGGAAGAACTGATGCGAATGCTTGCCGAGGATGAGCTCAGAGATGCTGTTCTACTGATATTCGCAAACAAACAGGTGCGTGCGTATATTGTATTTGAGATGATAATGAAAAACACACGCGCACGAAAGGCGCCCCCCCGACAAAGGTCGACACTTTGGCTTTGTCGCACATTAACACATCTAGATGTCAAGAGAATGTCGGCTCAATGTAATCATCCCACTTCTCCTTCTTTCTATTGTAGGATCTACCAAACGCAATGAATGCCGCAGAAATCACCGACAAGCTAGGACTACACTCGCTACGAAACCGCAACTGGTACATTCAGGCGACCTGTGCAACCAGTGGTGACGGACTGTACGAAGGTCTCGATTGGCTGTCCAACCAGCTGAAAAATGCAAACCGTTAAGTAGGCTTTGGCGCCGCACGGCGCGGAGCAAATTAGCTATTAGCATCAGCAGTGGAAAACCAGAAGCATAGGAGCAGTGGCAGGAGCCGAGAGAAGCAGCAGCAGCAGCAACAGCAGCCAGCAGTAAACAAACAGCAAAACAAAACAAAAACAACTAAACTACACACAACATACACACACACAGACACACATACATACGATTGCAAACATTCATTTTTGAACGTGTGAAAAGGGGAAGGGTGTTAGGGTCGAAGGAAGTGCTCTGATCTGCTGCTGTTGTCGTCGTCATCGTCGTGCTACCCAATCGCGGATAAAAAAGAGGAACATCGAAGGAAGCAGGGCGTGTGTGCGTGCGTTTACAATGTGTTTATGTTGACAAACCGTGTATGTGTGTGTGTGCGCGCCAAGTTCAACATTAGTTTTAAAGTTGAGAAAAGTGCGCAAAGGATATCTTGCATCCTGAGAACGATCAAGTGACGATAGGAGACATTCAAAACAGACATCAACTCATACACAAATACACACACACACTCTCACTAATTCAACCTAATCACGGACCCACGCCCCTCCTCTACAGGAGCATGCAAAGGACGCGATACTAAGCTTAGTTATGTTAGGCAAACGGAAGAAGAGGCATTACTATACAGGCAGAGGCGGATACACAGATTATTTAACCAGGCAATGTAACAATAAGAGCGCCCTTTAAAAAAACACCTGCTATCCCCCCCCCCCCCCCACACACACACACACAGCACATACAGCACACAATCGCACACATGTATGTGGAGAAAACATGGGTGTATGTGTGTGCGTATGTATGTGCGTGTACGGGAGTGGGGTAATTATTGATGGTGAACATTTAAAACGATGAAATATAAACCCTCCTCAACAGTAGTAGTGCGCACCGCTTTCTCTACGCTCTCTTGTCCGTACACATTCACAAGTTATTAACGATTACTCGATCCTTGGTGAAGCTGTATTCTTGATTTGGTTTTCGATTATTCGGAAGTAAACGGGTTTGTTTTTTCTCTCACAAATATGCTATATTTTCATGTGCAATTATTGTTTGGTCTGTTGTTTAGTCTTTCGGTTCACTTCCCATAACGCACACACGCACACACAACTACATAAACGCTTAGAGGTTCGTAACATTTTGAAGATCAAACGGTGGTGGATTTTTAAAACGACGATGAAGGACGACACAGCTGTAGCAGAGGTGCGTGTTGGAGAATCCATATGTATAATTACAGATAACGAAACAATATTTAGGTAAACTAAACACTATTAAAGAAGGGGAGAAACATTTGAAAGGACTATAAAGCGAAGTCCATCTAACAAGTTCTCGCTGGAATGCTGTATGTGTGTGTGTGTTTGTACAAGGAATGGGAATCGGTGCATAATGAATGATTATACTTTAGGATAATAGAAACTCGCCCATTCCCGCCTGCTCTGGTTCTGATTCCACTTCTCCCGGTAATAGATCCTTCGAGATGCTTCTTTAAGACGATCTCAGCAGGATAAGTTACGAAAAAGGGACAGATAAGCATACTTTGATCAAACCGAAACCACACGATACAAAAATGAAATGAGGCACAGCAGTATGGCAGAACAAAAGTAGCATTCTTCTTATTTTGTAATTCCCTTTCCTAGCGCGGAAGGACTTGCGAGTCCGCGCAATTTAAGTGAACATCTCTACCATTCACACGTTCGTATGTTGTGTTCTGTGTGGATATGGTTGTGATGTTGTTGATGGAGTGAAGATGTAATTGATTGCTGTAGGTTTCCTAATAATATTTTTTAAAACTTGTGTTCTGTTTTGTCCTTGCAATTCAGTGCTTTTTATCGCGTTCTGTTTTGCTTTCCGACTTAAAGTATCAAAAGAAAAATGCAACCTTCAGCAAAAGTTAAGAGCGGGAAGAAAGAACATGCCAAAATATGCCGGGTACCCACAAGATGGCTGGCTGCTGCTAGTGGCAAGCAAAGGGCGTGTGTGTGTTCTTCGCTTCTCTCTAGTTAATATTATCTATCATCAGCTAATATATCCTACTATTCACCGATAAAGACACAAAAGGCGAAAGAGAGTTCGCGAGACACGGTATTCAGTAAACTCACACCCTTTTTATGTTTTAGTAAGCGCAATGAAAACCAGAAGCATATAGAGAAAACGAAACAGTTATTAAAAGAAATTCAAACATTCACTTCTCGTGTGTCGGGTGCTGGTAGAGGGAGGGCGCTAGAAGATCGTGATCATTCACCACATCCAGCTGGGAGCGGAAAACATGA
>JXWZ01001777.1:0-11384 GCA_000956215.1 Anopheles farauti No. 4 | reverse complement strand
AATTCTACATGCCCTATTCTTAACTACTTCAGCATAATATGACTATATTGAATGATAATAACTTTACATACAAAGAGATAATACAAATAGTCTTGATCTTGAACAAAATTGCGGCTTTAAAAACGATCACGACATCCATTCGTTATTTTCACAGCTTACATGATTTGTTTTATTCTTGTCTGTTTCGTGGAAAAAACAATACATGAAAATAATAATTTTTTTCGGATGAAAATATTTTAATCGCAAATAGCTAAATCATTTAAAAAACAATTGAAAATTATTGCTTAGAAAACGGAAATAAACAAAAATATTGCTTTATTCGATGCTATACTCACTTACCAACTTTCCAAGCTTTTCTAGGATTGCTTGATGCTCCGGTTACACTTTTTTTCCATGCACATTTTCACAACCATTTTCATCGATGAATTACAACTCAATATATTCTTGCTTGCAGAGAGGTTTAACCTTCCAATACGTTGCCAAAGTGACTGAAAGGAAAGTTGAGCTGGAACCTGTAGGCAATGGTTTTCGACTAATTGATTGACTTTCTGCTAGCTTGGTTGAAACCAAAGAAGAAAAAAAACACAATCAAACTGGTTATATTTATCCCGCTGACCATGTCACTGATATAGTTGTATACAAAAAAACAATGTTGCTTTTTGTACCATACAGATTTCACAGAAACTTTCATTCCGTCACATTGACGTGCAGATCCAGTTCGAGAATCCACATGTATGCCACCTGCATAGCTTCACAACGCCAATATAAAGCCAATCTTCATTTTTCTACCTTGGCAATGCAATGTTTTGCGCCATCGTGAGCGAAAAAAGCAGCTTCGTCCTAGATGCAAACGTGCTTTTATTAGAATAGAACGAAACCAGAACTGCAACTTCAAACAGTACCAACTTCCGTAGGAAGGCTGAGCTATGAAACTCATAAAGTGACACAATCCTGCAGTTTGCCTACAATAACTACCCTTAACCATCCCTAGGGGACATTCGCTTCCCAACAGACTGTGCGATGGATAACATGATCGTCCTATGTCCTACAGGCAATGGCTTTCTTTACTTGGTACGCGCTTTTGGTGGATGTAAATCAAATATAAATTAATTTCCAACATGCCATTCGACCCTGGCGTATATAGTAGTCCCGTTTACATGAATCATGTAACATGGAGAAAAAAAAACACACACACACTTTCTGTCTGGGTTTTTTTTTAATACGATGAAGCCTAGAGCGGTTTTTGTGCGACTTTACATTCTACTGTTCAGACAAACAGCACGAATTATGGTTACTTTGTCAGGTTTAAGAATCTACCTAACCATAGCCTCCTCTGCACCTCGAGTCATACACACACACACACACACACAATGAGCAGAATAATTTGTAAAATTTCAATTTATTATCCTTTTTCGCACCAACCACTGCGGTGTTGCTCGTTGCCAAGATAAGTGTGAATCCCTGCGTGGTTACCACACAAGGGAAAGCTGAACAAAGTACTGCAAATAGGCCATATTTTATTTAATTTTTTTTCTCTTCCGGCGAGTACTTCGACGCAGAAGTGCCTGGCTGGCTTCCGTGGCTTTGAATTATTTGATACGATAACATTTTCTACGGCTTGTGTGAACACTTTTTTCTATGCACATTTTTGTGTTTTGTTTTTTACCTTTGGATTGCGAATGGGTTTGTTGAAAGATTTATTAGTTGTAGATTTTAGTGTAGTATGTAATCTAAATTCCAGTTCACATTATTTTGAATATTTGAACGAGAATGTACCAATGTATATTCCTGACACAGTACATGAATTTAAATGTTAAACTTCATGTAATTCGAGTTGGAAAGGAGAGGAGAAGGGATGTAGAGATTAAAGAATGAGCTTTACCCGTTGTCTTTGAACAGGTGGTAAATAATCATTATGAACCTTAGATCCCAACACACCAAAATATTATGAATTGCAGTACCTTGGTGTACGCCGTTTGCCTCGGTCTAGTCCAACAGAGGAGCTTTTGTGGCTTCAAATTCCACGCAGGACTATACAAGATGTCCAAATCGTGGAATCCATTGCCACAACCACATGCCTTCAACGGAGCCTGATTCATTCGCCGTACTTGTGCATAAAGCGCAAAATGAATCAACATTCGCCGAGCCATCATTTGTATGAATGCTCGATCTACGCAGAGCAACCTAAATCAAAGCCGTAGTGAATCCTACCGAGTGATCGAGAACAAAGGCCACCACAATACGTCGGATTTCGACATGCTCTACCAGTGAGGCAGTCGTAGTTACTGTGGGAAGTTTCAGGAGAGTCGTAGTTTGAGAAGAGGCCGGTTTCAGTACGCATCTTTTTTGACTAATCAGTCTCACCCTTCTCTTTTCCGAGAATTTCACATCGTTTGGGAACCAGTACGAGTGATATGCAAAATGCTTTTCAATCATATGGCTAAAACTTTTCCAGTATTTTTATTTCAGAATAGCCTCAGAATAATCAGAATATAGCCTTTGATGACCTTTGTGATTATATGGCCATCTTTGATGGTAAGCTCGGCAGTGTGATTTACAGAAAGTTTTGGATGTCTTTTTAAAACCTCCGAAGCATGTGCTTTCATCAGTGTAATGTTTACCATACATTACAAGGGAATACTTTTCCACAATTGATATTGATATTTCAGTTGACCTCAGTTTCCTCATTCATGGTGTTGTTTGTATTTAAAGATAAATTTAAAGACTAAAGAAGGGCAACAGTTTCTGTGGAGCACTAGGATGGACTTAAAATCAAATTCGTTGTAATCCTTAGTTCCTCTATTCTTTGGAGCTGTATCTATTAGCGCCTTGATAGTTAATAAAAAATATTCAAAAGTGTTTTTTTTTTATTTAAATTAAACCGTCGTTGTACACATTCAATTCGCTCTTCTATTTTTGTTGTAGAAAAATCATATCAAATTTTTATATTTATACTGGCAGCTGCATCATTAAAACCTGAAACTTTACAATTACGTTTGCACTTGATACGTATGCTTTCAGGTTCATGCAATTTATATATATTAAGGAAAACACTCCAACACAAACCCATTGCGCCAGCTCGCACTCGTTCACAGAATGTTCACACGAAGTCGTTGCAAAACTTCCGTTTGTTTATCATCTGTAAATCCTTTCTCGTCTGTCCCCATTATCCATCAGCCACCAACATTTCCACCGACACAAGCTTCATCCATGATAATCTTTCACAACAAACCATTGCAACCGCGGTACCAGCTGACTAGTGCGAAGGCTCAAAGCTTCTCTGGCGAGATAAGCTTCTTCTAACCGCGTTGCTCAAGGCGAGGCGAGAGTTTCAACAACTTTGTAGGCGCCTCGAAACGCAAACCGCAGGCACAATGTTCCTCGAACGTCGCCGTAGCACAACCTTCCGACGCGAACAAGTAAAGTGTTCTACGCGCGAGGTGAAATGCAGGCCAAAAGGGTCGCGCACGTATCCTATAAATTTTCGACATTTTTGGTGGCTTTAAACAATACTCGAGCGAAACGTCGAGGCTGCCAGACTAGTCTTATTTGGGATCATTTTAACGAGCTTTACGACCAGCAAAAAACAACCATTCAAACTTTGCCTCTAAATGCCGCCGGTTTTAACTATGCCGGGCAGACATTTGGAAAACCTGCCCAAACGGGGCCAAGTGCATGTTTACGATGTAGAAATCTTTCGAGGAATTATCAGCTTTAAGTTTCAGAATGATTATTACATGTGTATGATGGTCACGTATTTTCATCTTATTAAATTATCACTAAAAGCTTATTGATTTTACCCATCATTACTATCGGAGTTACTATCTGATTAATTAAAATTGTAACCTGTATTCATTCTTCACATACTCGTTTATCTGCAACTCGCAGGCACCACCAACGTGTTCAATAGTTTGTGTTCGAACGTAAAGCTCCCAGTTCACAGTTTTCCCTGTTTCTCTTTTTCGTTTCGTAGTTTTACCGATTTACAGGTTGAGTACGATTGCGTGACCCTTTTTCCAACAATTTGTTCCAAATTCGTTTCCACTCGTTCGGTTCGGCGCATATGGTTATGTGCCCTACCGTTGGTATCAGCCATCGTTAGACTGGGGAGCAGCTCGTTTGTTCCATCTCCACAGCGAGCTCAAGTGTCGGATACAAATGAATTCTAATGCGCTGCTTTAGCATTCCGTGTGCCACCTGGTCGCCGCGAAAAAGTGGCTCGGTTATTGAATTTTGAGCTCGGTATGTGCCGCGAGTTTGCAATCAGCTACGGATGAGTTTTGCATCTGGTTGGGTGAGCAAAAGTTTTGCTCGTGATTTAATTAAGCTGCAAAAAATATTCATTTTGTGTAGGCAAATCGATTTTATTCTAAGTTAGCTCTTATGAATGCCATTTATGTAAATTGTGCCATTTTATTGAATTATATTGGTGATCAGCTGTCGTCGCTACGTTATAGATCCAAAATAATTTAATCCCACTACATTCGATCTCGTATATTTGAAGTCGATTTCAGTATATTATTACATCAACATTGTAAATTAAATAAAATGTTTCCACTTCGATTTATAAATGCAGTAAGTTTAGTTTCTGAATGAATTCATTTTATGATGATGATGTGTGGGATGGTTTTGTTGGTTAGTTTTTGTTTTTAAACCTTCTTAGGTGGAAAAACAAATTCAATGAGTTTTTATGATTTAGGTAGATAGATTGTGTTAACTGCTATAAATATATTTGTTCGATGTTCCATAGAATAATAACGACAATATTTGGGATATTTCGATTAATAGCTGCGAAGGTGTAGACCGTAAATAAACAAAACTAAATTATTGAGCAGCGGCAATCTCCTTGTAAAAAATGGTGACATGGACCTCTCGAGATAATTGCCCGTTATTACGCTGTTCTACGCTAATCCGTATATCTCAGGGTTTTTATAAAACTTGTATTAAAGATATATTACAATAACCAAACATGTTTTTATATGTTTTATGTTGTGTCGGATTACATAAATGTGAGTAAGCCAGATGATGCTGTATGAATTTAAAGCAGGATAATTGCTTTTATACGGTATCGAGTATATCTTCATCAAAAGTCTATCGTAGTAGGATGAAGGTTTTCGTCGCCGCCGTAGAACAGGGGATATTTTCGTTTTTATAAAAATTTATAATAATTTCTTAGAGAACATATCGTAATTCGGTCGCATAACAAAATCGAATATTTGTAAGTGGTTACAAAGCTATGTAACGT
Organism: Anopheles farauti No. 4; assembly: GCA_000956215.1. Lineage (NCBI taxonomy): Eukaryota > Metazoa > Arthropoda > Insecta > Diptera > Culicidae > Anopheles > Anopheles farauti No. 4. The sequence goes on along the minus strand of JXWZ01001777.1, from coordinate 6,139 downwards.
AGCATTGCACATTTATATCATTTTTTTTACAAAAATATGAAAAAACGTAATAAAATACACTACTAAACTTTATACTTTTCGCACAGCATCAATTTGGAATATATCTTGAATTTTTTGCGAATCTTCGAATAATCCACTTTTGTGTTACGCCCTGTAGAAACTGCCTCAAAACTAAAATGAATTATTCACACATCAGAGCAATTCACCTTAAATCATCCTACCGTTAATGAATTACAATTTAATTTAAAACAAAATTAAAAACTGATGTCGCGTATTGGAGCTTGTTCGACACGTGTATCAATCATTTGTAACGTTTTGATTTGATACATTAACAGCCAGGTGTTTGATATTTTGAGCTTTTCAAACACTATGCGGACTACTTTATATATCACTCGACAAAGCAGTGAAAACCCCCTTCAATCGATAAATATTTAATAAATTAAGTTACTATAATCAATCATTGTTATATTTTTTACTCTATTTTCCATAATTGAACCCATGTGGGCTTGTCGTTTTTGTTACGCAAATAAGCGTAAGCGTTAACATCATCATGTACTGTAAATTTACTCGTAAAACAAATTTTTCCAACTCCGCAACAATATGCGATTGTAAGAACCGGCAGTGAAACAAATAACTGCCTAGATCTATATTTTACATGGCTCGAAACAGGGACAATAATTTATTGCATGTAGGCCGCTCAGTAGGCTGAGTAATTTGACCACAGGGCACACAAAGGCTGCGCGTTGTTATGCTAGTCGTGCGAAAATTCGTGCACATCCGTTCCCTTGCTTGTTGATAATAATAATTTCACGCCAGATTAAAACGAACCCCTCCATTCGTACCATCTTTTCACCGGGGGTAACCGAGTAAAGTGCTTAAATTATTAAAACGTACAGAAGCATTCACACGCTAGCCTGATGTACACGGTAAATATGAAATCGCTCTTATGGTACTTACGGTTGATGTGGGCGAAAAGTGCTTCATCGCAGATGCTTTACATCCCAAGCACCGTCGCTGGATGTATTATTGAGCACGGCAGCGAGGCAGCGCAGCACATCGTGTTTTAAAGGAAAGTGTAAAAACATTTCACTCCAGCTCGATAGTAAACGCGAAGCCGGAGGGCGTTCAGCTGCAGTGAATGTTCGCACATTCAAATTGGCATCATTTACGACCACGAGCAAGTGCACTCGTTTTTTTTTTCCCCTTCGGGTGAACAAGCCATTTGGGTGATGAAATATGAACACGAACGCATTTAAAATCGGTTTATATGCGAAAAATGTCTCTGTATGGGTTTTTAGTATGGAGAGAAGAATTTACGTTAAGAATTTAGTCGGATTTTAAAGGAGTCATGTTGAACTCACGATTGAATCACGTACATTCATAAAAATGGACTCTTTCTTTTCCCAAAAATGCCTCTATGTGTTTTTCTTTTGTACTTTTCCTCCTATTTCCCTACCCGGTTTGGATGGCCGAGTCTGTTCAATTTACAATCAAACCGATTTAATTATTTACATTGTGATTGCTCCGCTCATTAGCTCGTCGATTTGATATCCTACGAGGGGATTAATTATGTTTGAAGCAGTTAAATTTACGTGATAATTATTCATTAGCATCCTTTACGGCACATATACAGTCAAATTAAAATTATTATTAACATGGCATCAAGTTGCTGCTGCGCGGTATTATCAATATGAAAAGGCAGCAAAATGTTTTCAACGTGAATACTTTTTCTCCATTTATTTTGCAGTTACGGACGATGGGTTACACGACGGGTTGCTATAGGAACCATCGCCGTCATTTGGCTGCTGGCGGCACTCGTCTCGTTCGTCCCGATATCGCTCGATCTGCATCGGGACAAGCGGGACAAAACGGATACATCGCTCAAAATCAACGGAATCAAATATGAGACCTGCGCACTCGATCTAACACCAACTTATGCAGTCGTGTCTAGTTGTATAAGTTTCTACGTACCTTGTATAGTTATGATTGGCATTTATTGCAGGTAAGTGCATGGAAGCAATTCAAGACACATTGCTGAAAACACGTCAAAGAGACAAAGAAGTTGAATAATAGCTTCCAAATAAAATCGTTTATTCGGATATTACATATATCATATCGGTTAGTCATCCTATATTATTGAAGTAGAGATAAGAATAAATAAAATATTTGAAAACGACTAGTCATATTACCATTAGCTGGGAAGTAACAATAAATAATGATAAAATAGTTATGTCACGCTAAATCAAAATAGTCAAAATCATTAAACAAATGGAGGAAAAAACAGCATGAATTATACGTTTGCTGGACATGTGGTTCGTGCACTCATTTTTTCTACATAGTGATGTGATCATGAACTACCAAAAGAAGTTTTGTAAGTTGAACAACCAAAAGTAGGTAGCTCTGCGGAATTTAGCTAGCTGACATCATAGGGCGTTAGAAAAATGTTTGAAGTTACTGGCACTAAAAAAACGGTGATGATCACATTTATATGCGAGCTACCGAGATATGATATAATATTCTCAGATAAGCAATGATATAAGATAAGAAGATATAAGTAGTGCAACAAGCACATAAATATCATTCTTGATCTGTACCGCTACTTCGAGAGGATTCATAAAATTTGATGTCTAGCTGGTCCAACCTTCCTTTTATATTTTCTGTTTGTGAACTGTATCGATTTTAAAAATCAAGCAGTAAACGATTTGTTTTCGTCCTCATATTATGGAGAAAAAAACCTCAAAAAACCCACTTTCAATGCTAATCTCAGTGATTCTCACAGTTGTTCGCTCATTATTGCATTACAAAAAATCGGTAATAGCATTTTCGGAATACCTTTTCTTACCACAGCCGTGCTAAACTTGAACCATTCGTTGAGCATTATCCAAATCATATTATCCAAAAATATTATTCAAATCATTAGTGACACGAAGTATAAATTAATATTTTCCTTCTAATGGAAGTTTTTTAAAGAAACCATTAAAAAAGCTAAATATTTTTGTGATAATAATAACAGACTTTAGATCACTTGTGTTGCAATAATTTACATTAGCGATGGCCAAAGCGGATTTATCAGCTCACAAATACGATACGAAACATTTCAGTTCAAGCTAGATATCAACTCTGTCCGGCAGTGTTACAGAATTTACAACCCCCTCCTATTTCGTGGTATAGAGAATCCGTTGTGTAAATAAATAAAGCATATTCCAAGCATACATGCCCTGTGTAACATATAGTATTTTGAAGCACAGTATAGTATTCCCCCGTTCCACGAACGTGAAGATTGTTTTAGCACAAGCCTTCACTAAAACACTCCTGCTAAAGCAATATGATGTGGTTATCTGATAGGTGGAATGTTGATTTAAGCCTGACCAGCCGTTAAACTTTCACTTAAGCTCCTTGCATTCACGTCAAATCGTCATGCTAGGATTAAACAAGGTAGTGCCGGTGGCAACTGTACTAACTTTATTGTGCAGCTTTTTTTTTCTTTTGACTACCATGCCATCCACACTATTCATTACGAACGCTCGTACCGATGGTACTCTCGTATCGGTGCGTTTCTATTTGTAAGGCATTGCTATTTTAGGGAGAAAGTTTAAATTAACTTTCATTCCTAATCGGTTTAACTCGCCTTTTACAGTGAATCAGGTTTATTTGCAAACAGGTTTCGGTTAATTGAAACTATATTTGTGGCTTATAAACCTATTTAAATGTTAACTAGATTACTCCAAACAATTAGGATTAATATAAACTTTGTAACTATAACGAACGTTTTGCTTGTAATTGATTGTAAATTGCAATTTAAATGCTTCCACAATCTCTTCTACGATACGAATGTTCCAAACAATTTTTTTACCTCCGCAAATATAACACCATTGCTGTCACTTTCAATCATACGCAGCATTTCCTTTCGGACACGGTGGCGTGTAGGGAAATTTTTCCCACCCGGATACAAGTTGTCGAGCATCATCTTGTGGTGAGAGTATGAGCCATGTCGGATGTGGACAAAACGGTCCTTTCCGGTCATAAATAAAGACGTGCGGGCGTGAGTTTGATTTCAACACAAAGCATGGACAGTGTCCAAAAATAGGAAGAAAAAAAATCGATCATGGCATGAGAATGCTGGGAACGAAGCATTCTGCTATTCAAAATACACTCCAAATGCTGTGCCGAGGAAATATATTTCGTGGAAGGTTCGAGCAGAAAGTCTTCCGCCTGTGACGATCCCAAAAACGCATTGTGTTTTCCTCGGTCCAGTCTTTTGGTCGTTTCGTCGCAAAGATAATAATGACTCGTCCTTTTATTTTTCTTCCACCATACCCCTCCGATCCGTTTCCGCTCCTGTAGGTTGTACTGCTACGCTCAAAAGCACGTCAAATCTATACGTGCCGTAACGCGCCCGGGAGAGATTAGCGAAAAGCGATACCGCAGTATACGAAGGCCGAAAAGTAGCAAGAACAAGCTGAAACTGCGCCAGCTGGCGCACCACGCATCCTCGCCGTACCACGTGTCCGATCACAAGGCGGCCATCACGGTCGGTGTGATCATGGGCGTGTTCCTGATCTGCTGGGTGCCGTTCTTCTGTGTAAATATCATCGCCGCGTTCTGCAAGACCTGCATCGGGCAGCAAACGTTCAAGGTGCTGTCCTGGCTCGGGTACTCCAACTCGGCCTTCAACCCCATCATTTACTCGATCTTCAACACCGAGTTTCGGGAGGCGTTCAAGCGCATCCTGACGACGCGAAGCTCCTGGTGCTGTGGGCAGGAAATGGGCAACATCTATCCACGGAGCAGCGATCGGTACGTAACGGATTACGCGGCGAAGAACGTGGTCATGAACTCGGGCCGGTCGTCCGCAGACCTCGAGCAGGTGTCAGCAATATGACCTTACTAAGCAACATCAACAACCGTATAAAGCACTAGAGCCTCCCAATACCCCTTTCCACCCATTAACATTGCAATCGCAATCTGCTGCGTTCTAAAGAGCTTAACCAAAAACCAATCCATCAGGCACGGTAGTGTCAGTTGTAGAGACAAACCCCTGGTAGGAAAAAGACAAACAAACTCGCAAACGTCTTGAGGGTTCGTTCGCAGCTTCAACATAGCGTCCAGATCATCGAAAAGCTGCGAGTAACGCGAGCCACAAAGCACTCACATCGGATTAGACCTACACAATGCACCACCCTCCAAATAGGGCACAGATTGCACCACAACCACCACCACCACCACCAGTCACGGTTAGGGTTTAGGGATTTATGTTCTCGCTGTTGTTGATGTTGAAAACGGTAGATTATTAAAGCAGAACACGCGTCGGAGAAGAATCGGCACATGCTATCCCCGCGCTAAACAAAACCAACAAAAAAAAAAGCATAAATAGTAAAAGAACTCACAACATATCTGCCAATCCTTTTTCGAAGTATGCTAGTAGAACGACGACGGTTAGATAGAGCAGCGAAGGGCGGCGTTGCGTCACTGTACAGCTAGTGTTATGTAAAGACAAATTAATATTATCAATCCGCCATTCCCACACCGCTGTCCCTCAAAACGGAACTCCCGCTTTTTCGTAATAGGAACAAGTTTCAATGTACAATTTTACACGTTACATTCCAACCCAACTATAACATAGGCCTTTCAGTTTACCTCGAGCGTAATGTTTTATCGAGCTCTCGGTGAGCACTATCCACCACGCAGGCAGTTGACGTTGCTCAGTGCAAAAAGTATACTTTTGCTTGCAAGCTACCGTTTATCGCCGGAAAATTTGCAGCCGGTGCGACGAAATGTTTTGTTATCGATATAATATTGATTTACTTGTCCAGTCTGCATGAAGATAGCTGGTTGAGTTCTCCCTGTGTACAATCTGTACAACAAGGAGACGCTATTTCAGTACTTTTGTTCGAAAATAACTATCTCATCGATTGCTCACTTTGTGGACAACATAGTACCAAACAATTTGTTTAATTTTTATCAAGCTGTTTTGTTCATGGAGTAAACAGTTATACCGTCAAGTCTGTCATACCGTCTGCTTACTAGATTGATTTTACCACTATAGCCACTGCTGACTAATGGAAGACGGCCGCTTGCTTCGATTTAATAAATTTGTCATGTTTTTTGTACAAACACCCAGTTGTTAGACATCTAAAAG
>JXWZ01001776.1:0-19606 GCA_000956215.1 Anopheles farauti No. 4 | reverse complement strand
CATCAATAAGATTTCATTTTAATGAACGCCCCAATTAGGATCAACTGCATTTTCTTCCAGACCTAAATAATAGCACCATAGTTGATCTCCACTCTGTAAGGCTGGCAACGTTTCCAAGTATTTTACGCTCAAGTGTCATTTACTAGGACCCGGGCAGTACAAAGAAAAATAACGCGAAAATGAAATACCACGCCACATCAGAGCCACAACAAGCGCACTTCCATATTTCAAGTGCAGCCGCACAGATCTTTTCCGTTTTCCTTCCGAAGACGTTTTCAGGTCCCGCCCGATGCCAAAATAGTTTCCATGCAGACGTTTCTTCCGCTTGAAACTAAGTCGTTTTTATCGCTGCAGTGCGCGCGCCACACGAAACAAACACCCGGACGGCCATCAACGGCATTCATCCGGAACGATTTATTCTATGTGAATTATTTTCATTTAGTCATGGTGACATCACCAACAAGGCTGTTACGGTGCCCATTCGAACAAACAAACGCTGGAAGCACACACAAACAGGAGCAACAACAACAACAAAAAATGCCACGCAAATCCTGCCCGGAACGAAAGTAAGCGTGACTTTATCTTGATACAATTGTACTGGGAAACGTGAGCTGAACCGACGGTACACGATACATTTTTTTTTGCTCGCTATTTTGCCAAATAAACCAACACCACCGTCACGAAGGGCTATCATTTATCCGTCCGGCCACTTCGGCATGATACAGTACAATTTTCGCGCCACACGACTCCTTATGTCCTTATGGTGCCCGTACGGTGCCGGTGGAGTGGTTTGCCGGATGTAGTGCGGATGTTTATCTTCAGTTTTACGCGAATTCACCGTGGCTCATCCATCGCGAAACGACGCGATGCGTCGCGATGCTCCTCCGGCGTCGTTTGATAAATGAATCCGGAGGGAACCTGCCACCGACGTTCCCGGCCAAGCCGCGTCACTAGCTGACGGGGGAAAATCGCGATTTAATCGTGTGAAAATTGTAATCTTTCACGAGCTGGATAAACATTTGCTCGGTGCGCTATCGCAGACGGTGGTTGTTGTTTTGTTATTTTCCACCACAGTGCGCCCGGTGACGGAGGAGTTTATACTGCGACACCACATTTTACGCCAGAAGTATGTTTGTATGATCGTTTTGAAAAACTTTCTTTTTTATATTATCTGCACCGGTCAAACAACGGTCAAATCTTGCGCGCCGGGTCCATCCGGTCACCGTGGGAGGTAATCGAAGAAGAGAAACCCCTTTTTATTGCATCCTTTGCTACGCTTTATTGACATTAGCTTGATCGATGGAGCGAATTAGAAGGTACACACGGGATCTAAAAATAGGGAAGGGTAAAACGCTAACCCAATGCCCACTAACCCGAGTTCCTTCGACTCTCCCGGCGTCGCATGGGCACGTGGTGAAAGAAGGGGATTTAATTTAAAATCATTCGTTACGGCTGTGCCACCGAGGGTCAAAAGGATCGGTAAAGGGTTTCGATAGCCCAATATCCGATCAATGAGAACCGTAATTTTCTGGGCAGTGGGATATCTTTTTATTTATTTTTTTTCGTGCAATATTTTGAATTTACGGTAAAAATTACGCAAAATATGAATTTAAACTAAATGTGGATAGATTACACGCGTTTTGACAATTTTATTTTGTATCGTACAATGAAACTAATCGTTTGTTAACATCATTCAACGAAATTGACTAGAGATCGTTAGCGATTTTAATCCAATCTATCGATAATTTGGAAACATTCCATTTCTTTCTGTTGCCGTTCAGTATAGTTTAGTAGCATTGCTGTGAAATGGTGAAATTTATAATAACCATGAAGTCTCAAAGTTAGCTTCAAATTATTATTATTTACATTTTGAACATTTCCAATTTAAATTCGATCAAACCAATTTAAAATTAAGTTGAAAAAAAACCATGCAAAGATTTTTCTCCACATGTATAGAATTCGAACCCTGACTTTTAAACCATGCTATATTTTTTCTACACCAGACGAGATAGATTATGGAAGCCTTCGAATTATGACATCACGATGGCTATTTTATTACTGTTTTGCTTACCCTCGGGCGCCCCGTGGTTCAAATGGCCTGCATTAAGACACACACGTGTGAAGCAGCTATATTCGACATAAAGGCCACCCGTCGGAAAGGAAAGTACTTCCGCTACATCTTAAGCAAAAGTCACTTTTCCAATATCCAGATAAAAAACACCCAGGCGCGTTACTCCCAATGATCTGACTTTTTTTTTCCTTCATCCCTTGCTATTATCCCAGCCCATTTTATCGTCGTGAATCGTCGTTCGGCAAAAAATAGTTCGTTCCAGCCGGGAGCAAATAAAACCGACCGGCGGGGTCATCGGTTATGAGTGTCTGAGCCCATCAACCCCTGTTTATTATGTTCATTTATCTGTTTATGCGTGCTGCATAAACACACATACACGCATACAAGGCAAAAAGGATCCCTATCTCACACCGCTGCCCAATCGTAGACCTGTTCCGAGTGTACATCCTTTTTCTCTTTGCGGGATACGTATTTCCGTTTTTTAAATGTATGTTCTCTCGTTTCCCTCTCGTTTCATCTCCGATGCCGTTTTTCACTTTCCATTTTACCCATTTAAGGGAACAACGTAACAGTTTAAAAACACATTCCATCTTTCGAATTGCAAAAGGTCCACTCTCTGGGGTATTGTTACGCAAACTGTTTCCTTTCGGAACGCAGCAAACCCCTCACTTGTTTGAGCAATTTTGCCTCTACCAAGACCGCACTTTGCGCGCAGTAGGGATGCTGGCCACATCAAATTAGTCAAATTGAAATATTTCAATAAATTTTGCTGATTAACTATTTAATTTGATTGCCAACGATTCTGAATGTAAGCGGAGCAATACCGCAAGCCCAAATTGAAGGAGGCTTTGACAAGTCAATGACATTTCTCCTGGCTGTCTGTTGCCACAGCAAGCCACACAGTGGTTGTAATATGCTTTTGACACTTTTATTTTAATACCTTTCTACCCTGTTTGCATCTACTACATGGCCGTGTCGGATGGACTCGTATCTGTCCACTGCAGCCGGTGCCGGTCAGACGAAATGTTGTCAGTAACAAAGCCTGAAAACCGTCAAGCTTCCGTCCGTCCAAAGACCATCGGAGTAGGCACTGCTTCTCACTACAAACCGACATTCGTACCGAATGTGCGAAAAGTTCTAATTTGTTGCGGCATGTTGTCACCGATTCGTTTCGGTTCCGTTTCAGAAATACCGACCGGGGGAAAAAGGGTTGTCCGGGACCGGGAGTATGGCTGTGACTTTCCCTTCGGTGGGACTTTGAATTCCTAATGAAACCGCCCTTCTTGGCAAGGGGAAAATGCGGGAAAACACGGATCGGTCGTTTCAGTGCGGTTACCGATTTCGGGCCCAATTCAGCATCTGTGATGCCGTGTGGTTTCCGTCGGACAAATCGGAGTCACTTGTCGTTCGATAATGGACTGCTAATTGGGCAACGGTGGTTTGGGCTTGATGGCGCTTCGGGCGATGGAGGACGTTTACCGTCTATTTTGCATGACTGTTTGTGGCTAGAAGGAATTCTACGTTGGAAGGGATATAGGGATAGGGACATTAACTGGAAGAAAAGTTTTAGTATTATGTGTTTTTTTGTGTAAGTTCAAGATATCAATATCGATTTTATTTTGCCATAATTTTTTATGAAATTTACACGAAATAATTCAAAAATGTTAAAATTACAAGGAAATGTTTGCTTAAGTTCCATAATAAAGTATGGAAACTTTGTGTTAAGCGATTCCTGCAATATTTAAAGAAAAAAAAACAATTTCTTCTTGAATGTTGAAAATTGTAACGATAACTTAATGTATTAATAAATGATTGATCCATTAACAAATATGATTTTACTTTTTCTTTCAGGATCTAGAAATTTTAATGTGCAGCAGTGATCATCAATACATTTTTAATGATTCAATTAAAGTGATCAATCGATCAATGCAGTATTTAGTAGCTTTCGGCAAGCAATGACGATAGAAAACCATAATCTTTCTCACGACGTGATGATGAGAAAAGTCAAATCCATTAAAGGCAAACAGATTGCCTCAAATAGGAGGAACATTCCATAAAGTCCGTTTGCGGTGAAAACAATAGTGACGTACAAAAAATACTTTAAAACACACGCACAAACATCAACGGGCAAGCAACAGCATGCTGGCTTTTGTCAAATAGTGCCCAAAAACAAAGCAAGGACCGTATCGTCGGAAGACAAGTGGGACAAAAAAAAACAGCCAAACTGCGAAATTTGCATAATTTCTTAACGCACGACTGGCGCAATTCTGTCACCATGATCCTTAAGCCTCGTGTTTCTCCTCCTCGCCCACCCGAACAGCAACAGCCAAAAAAACCGTCCGTCACCTGCTGCTTTGAGCTTATTTTTTAAATCGACGACAAAGCGGTAACGGACGGAAAAAAGCAATAAATTTGTTTTCAAACCGTCCGCGGTTGGCGTGGTCTTGGATGGCCCGGATGTTGGTCCACTCGGTGCGACCGTCAGCCGCTCGGCCGGTCAACCTTCCGGGGTTGGCGTAAAAGGCGGACGACAAAAATCCTCCCCAAAACCTCGCCACCGTCCGCCTTCGCTGTCTTACCAAGACTGATTCACGCAGTTAGCTTGCGGCGCAATATTTAAAGAGAGCCGTAGGGACAGAAAAAAAAGGTTTTTCTTTCTTCACGCCCCCACCGGCTTTGCAACAAAATCAATGCATTATTAGCATATTTAATTGAAATAACGAAATCCAAGACACTTTAAGGGACGAAATGAAAAATCGTGCAAACAGCGAAAGTCAGCCCGGTGGAAAGCGGAACCTTACCACAAAGTAAGGAAGATTCGACGCTTGTTTATCCACGGTTTTTGGAAAAGGGTGCTAGCTCACAACCACGCTGTACTAAACCGTTCACTGTCGACCTAATGGTGACCGAAAACCTTTCAATCAACCGTACAAATCGCTGACAAAGCCAACCGCCACCGAACGGCAAGTGGGTTTCTACTCAAATCCGTACAACGAATCGCGCTTTTGTACGTGAAAGTAAACCCGGATTGGCAAGATCAGTCCTTTTTGGCTTGGTTCAAATATTTGTAGTATTTTAATTTTCATATTTATTTCATATTTTTAATTTTCATATGCCTTTCTTGCGTTTGCGGTCTGCCAGCTTTGTATGGTTTATTATTTAATATGTTTATAAAAACTATACAAAAATTTCAACGCAATTAATAAAATTTTCTGAAGTTCAGATTGTTGTATAATTTTTAAACAATGGTTGTATATAAAAGAATTTGAACATACTTTATGAAGGAACTTAAACTTTAAGATTCTTAAAAAGCAATGGCGTTTTTGAACGAACAAGTTTTTAAACATGAAGTTTTCTCCCAATTACATGACAGAAAATTAAATTTTGGGAAGCATATTTTAATAATATAAATAAAAGACAATAAGTCACATAACAATAAACAACAACAAAAAATTATAAAATAAGATAAGATTAGAAATCATGTTCAACATTTGCTGATTTCTTCAAATTTTGTACTGTTCGTTTTGTTAGTATTTATGTGTAAACTATATTTCATGCATAGTTTCTCTATTATTATTTATATAATCTTAGTTTCCATGTGCTTTAATACATCTAGGAAATGTAAATTATTTTCAAAAGAAGATTGATGATGATGATAAAGATTTAAGAATCAAATAAACTCATTAATAAATAAATAATCAAATATAATAAATCTATAATAAGTCAAAATTATACAGGCAAATTTATATAAAAATGCGTTAAATCCATACCGCTCATTCTATTCCTCTAAACAGCTAAACTAAGTGTGAAAATCTCTGAACTAGTTGTGGACAAAACAAACGAAAACCGTACAAAACGCACACAGATTATTATCAATTTTCCGCCAATTTAAAACTCTGAATATGCCTCGTCAGAACACGGGCTCAAAAGGTACCGTCTACACAATGTGTTGTCCACCGAGAAACGTCACTACAGAATACCTAACCTTTTCAGTACTTTTCATGTTTTTTTTCACCCTGAACCCTTTGCTTTCATTTGCGCCCGATTCACGACGAATTTTGGCACCCCCGGGATGCAGGCTGCAGGAGTATTTTACGCTCGAGGGCACGTTTTGAATGCCTTTACATGAAAATCCGACATCAAGTGGCTGCTCGGGAAGCAGACGATGGACCACGGGTTCGGGTTGCTTCGATTGGATGATGAAATTTCCACTTCACGGTTCACTGTGGTATGGAAATTTCTACTAACCACAAAACCGTCCGCGAGAGGTCCGTTTTCATATTTTCCGCCCGCGCGTCGTTAAAAATTATTTACGTATTCTAATCGACTCCTTCAGTGTTCTTTGATGTGAATGTGTACAAGTGGGATAGGAGCGTGGCAAGTAAAAAAAATCTTAATCGAAACGTTTTAAACGAATCCCAAGCATGTGAAGATTTGTAATGTTAACACAACTGGAGGGGAAAGCTGCGTGTCGCTGTATCTCGCTCTCTTGCTTGCTGTTAGCATTCAAATTTTGCTATGCAATCTGAAACCATTGCGACCATTCCATTCCATGGGGCGGTTCTATCGAGTGGCCCATCAGCATTGTCACTCGAGTGTCTCACACCAGCGGTTTCCTACTACGGCCCAAGGGGTGATTAATTTCACTCATTATCCAACGCGTCACCCAAGCGTTCGCGGTTCGATGCTTCAGCTAAGTGCTCTCGACCCGGGTGCGGCCATCCAATCCTCGTAGTGGCTCATTATTTCACGTCCCCGACTGTCGTCCCCGGCATCGTACACATGATTAGAGGGAATCTGGCCCGCAACGGGGAATGCAGGCAGTGCAGCAATTATTCGTTTCGTCACCAGCAGTATTATCATCTTCCTCATCCGTCGTTGGTGTTTTTTTTTCCTTTCGTAGATATCTAGAAGTACACACTTCCGCTGAGTATCTCATTAGATGGAGGGCTCGAGTGGCGCCGGACCATTATGATTTCTCCATCTTGATTTTCATCGTTCGCTACACTCGCGCAGCTGTAGGATCTACAAAATGGTTTCCCATTTTCCCCTTCAGCCCATGGAGCTCCGGAAAAAAACCTAAAGTTCCATTAACGCTACGATCAAGAAAAAAAAATGCTATGGATAAAAGCATAGTGTTTTCGCTTCATTTACCGCTTTTCATTACGAACGCATTGCACTTGCTGCACATACATATCCGGCGAGCAAATCGATTGAAGCTGCTGTGAGCTACAGTTGAACATTTGTGTTTTCTAGCATAACATTTTTCCATCGACGTAGGCGTGGATTTGATTTCGAAATCGTAAGGCTCGTTACAAAGCAAGTGGGCGCAAAGAAATTCCATCGTTAATTGGACGCATTGGATCGAAAAGAATTTTTAACATTATTGGATTTATGTGGCATTAAAGTATCGAGACTTTTGATTGGATTTAGACTTGGTACATAAATTGACTCACTTCAGTTTATTTTTTAACAAAAGGGTGCTGGTTTCAGTCTTTATTTAAATTTACATGCACATGTTTGGAGTTCTGTGATCATTTCAGAACTACCAATTTCCTCTCCCTTTAAAAAAAATACTAAGTTCTTCCTAATTAATTAACACAAATATATCGCTAACTTTTTCATAATTTGGAGAACTATCTATAATATTTATTATTACAACAGTTTTATAATGATGCTCTTTTTCTTTTTTTTCAAACGCTGTCTTTTATTTGCATACACTCGTTTGGATAAAACATTATCCGAACATTAAAACGATCGGCACACCTTCTAGAGCCGTTTGGTTTGATACATTTTACCAGCCTTGCATGAGGTTTTCCCCTTCCGTTGGGGATCGCTTTCCCATTTCCCATATTTGCTACATTTCCTCGACAGGCAGCCATACTATTAATGAAATAAATTCATGGGAAATATATGCTCCACAGAATCCAATCAATCTCCCTTAATAGATGGATTGCGGTTTCCATTTCGGTCTCCCTTCCCCGTTGTCCATGCCTCATCTTTATTTTTTCTTCTGAAAGCTGCCCTTCATCAGGACGGAGAAAACGATGCGAAAAACCGCCGAAACACTCACACAGATCGTGTGTATAAGTATGTATGTTTTTTCTTGATTTCTACCACTAAACTCTCCCGATCCACCACCCAGAATTCCCTCCACTACCACGGACGATGGCGGACGACGAACACCGGCTGTTTTATTATCCTAGAAAATGAAAACGATAGATAAATTGGATTCTGGTCGCTTCCACCATCTCGTGAAGGGAAGATAACGAACGATTTCGATATTGATAGCGATAGCGAGCGAAGAGAAGGAAGGGTCGTTGCTGGACAGGGGTTTGGAGTGTTTTCCTTTTTTTTCTGCTAATTTTTTCCGATAAATAACAAGATCGAGACCCATGCCATCGATGAAATAAGGTGCCCCGTGGCTCGAGTGGTGGTTTTGTGTTGGTTTTCAATTCGTTTTTTAAATATAAATGCAGATTAAGGCTGGCGGAATTTGTTCTGCCACCAACCGTCTTAAGCACCGACGATGCAAAGCACCCGAATCCACCGTAACACGCGAACAAATTTGACTTTCGTAAGCCACCTGACAAGATGGCACACACCTAAGAAGCTGGAAGGACTTTCGCAGACGTATTTTTTCCCCCATTTCCCATCAAATTATTCCTTCGGGTTACAGAATACATGCTGATGATTTTGGTCTGCTTGCTTCTGCTGCTAACGGTGCCGATGCTAGCATGTGAGCAGCATTTGCCTGAATTTGAAAGTTTATTTACTCAGCTCTTTCGGTGCATGTGAATAACTGTGCCAAAACCTGCGTCCACCTTCCTGCTGCTACTGCTGCTTCTTCTGCTGCTTCTACTGCTGCTACTTGCGCCAGCTACCAATTTCAATACATCATTATTCCACCCGATCAGCGGCAGCATAATGAAACTTCTGATGAGCTCAGCGCGGATGCGCTTCGCTATAAGAAGTACCCTGTGATGCTTGCCTCGTTTGAAGCTGCCGCGTTTCCGAGTACGACAAGGTGGCGCGACGCCCGGCTTGATCGACATTTTTCCCACCTTCGCAAGGGAAAACCTCCCCGTGGGCGCCGCTCGGGTGGTCTTTGCAGTGAGCAGCTTTTACTCACTCCCTTTTTTTCTTATTATTGCTTTACCGGCGAAAGCAAATTGCACACCTTACCGAGACGCCACGATCGTTGGATTCAGCGTCACATACGGGGCGAGGGCGCGACGATCCGGTGGACATTTGCAATCTAAATCATTGTTTGGTCCGTCGCACACACGCACACATTGCACACGGTAAACATTATTTTTCTCTACACGATTTACATATTATTGAACTCGCGCGAAGATGACAAGCCGTGCCTGCGGTGGCTTGGTTAGGAGGCTTCGCTTGACGGGTTGCGTGCGCCTTTGAACGCCTCTTTCGTGAGGAAAAACAACATAAGCATACACACACTCGCGGAAGCCTCAGGAAGAGATCAAACGAGATGTGCACCCATGGTGTCGGTACACTAAAGAAAAGAAAATAACGGTCCGAACCGTTTGAAGATGTTCTTGCGAAGAACGATGCGGCATTTGGAACATAAAGTTTGCGTTATCAGACGATGCAAGGGCTTTATGATCGGCTGACAGAACTAGTAATAAGTTTCATCTAGAAGAGACAGTAAAGGAATTTCCGTTTTGAGATAGTAGTTCGTATTATTTATTTTACTATATTACTGACAATAATACAATTGAAAGGAATGATTAACACAAATAAGATTTACTTAAATTTTAATTCAATCGAATAAAAGTTTTACAGATAAAATTCGTACTGAAAAGTAGACTAATTGTTAGGAACGGAGATAATGCGAAGCCATTTTCACCAATTGTGAAAACCATATGCGTAGGAAGGAGTACATAGTGTCCGCCGATTTTTCCTTAATTCCATACCAAACTTTAAAAAGGCTAAAAAATATAGCATTCTCAAAATTTTTTCAATTATTCAATATATTTTAATTTACTTAAAATGATTTTTTTTTTAAGTTTTAAGCTTACATTTGTTAAATTTCGATTTATAATGTCATAATGGCTTTCCTCTTTTTTGAACAAGTTTTCAGTTTTAACATAATCTAAGACAAAATTATCAAACAAATAATTTTAATTTAAATGACATTGTAACCGATTTACATTTATGCGAAATTTAATTTCTTTTTTTAAATTTGCCCTAACATATTAAATAGCTACGAAATTTTAAAAAAAAAGTTTACTATGTTTCTCAATTTCTCCCAAATTCTCCAAAAAGGGGAAAATACCATTAGGCATGAATGTTACAAAACATTTTCATACGAAAATTCAATGTTATAAAACCTTTTCATACGGAAATTAACACAAAATTCAAGTTTTACAATCATCCGTGCATTTTTTAAACATATCTCCCTTAAACTATTTAACAAGCAGCATGCAGCTACCGAAAGCTACCTTTTTAAAGACTCATCCATTTTATTAACAGCTTGTCTTTAATTATGCACACATTTTTGCTATTTTTCGCTAACATACGACCCCATCCATCTCTACTCACGTTCAAAGCTATGTTGATTTCGCCGTTGCGTAATTTTTTTTTCGTTCTAACGCACTCAAATAACATAATGCTGGACGAACAGGCTTTACGCAGCCACTTTCGAAGACGATGTCTTGCAGTGGCAGGTTTGTATGTTTTAACCCGCCTAGATCCGACGGCATGGATGAAAGAAAGCCGAACATTAATTTATTCCAGATGTACGGGCTTGCCCGTGTCAGTTTACCGAAAGGTGTTGCACTTAAACGGTTTTAGAGGAAGTTCTTTCACCATTTTGACTACAAAAATATTTCTTTAGGGATGCTAGAAATTTCTTATCTGCTTTGAAATGCTCTATTTTGAAATAAAAATGTGACTTGTACATAACTTGCTATCATAAATACTTGTTTTTTTTATATGCACTACTACTAAGAAGGAATAATTCCTACTAAAATACCATGAATTATATGCTTCGAAAATACAGCCTTTCGAGCCGCAAGGCTGAAACCACGGGCTCTTCTGAAATCAAAGAAAACTTTTCGACTTTAATCATCCACTACTCCTTCCGGACTCGTTTCATCCTTCTACAAACAAAACAAGGACATAACGAATGGATGCATGCATAAACCGTCTGCTAATATTTATTTCCTACATACGTTTTGTGATACCGACAGGAACCAGAATACACTTCCTGCATGACTCTATTTAAAACAGTCCCCCTTTCCTTGTTTTCCTTTTCGCAACGGAACCCGTGAAGTCTGCTAATGACTTTAGCATCATGTCAGCTCCCATTAGCACGACCCACAACTCCTTTCCACCTTACCTTGCCTACCACTCCGAAATCCCACATGTAGTAGCATTATCTCGATTTTTTTTACTTTCCCGTACGACGATGCTTCTGGGCTAATTTTAATTATTCCTCGATGCTCATTTGCAAATCCCTTACCGGGTGGAGGTCCTACGTTTCTTCGCCGTTCGCTTCGCCTACCCATCTGATGGTGTGCCTTACTGAAAGGTCAGGAAATCGTCGTCCGACGGGTGTCGGTGTCCTGGCCTGAGCGGGAATCCGGGTGCTGTTTATTTATTGCACTCTGCACTAGAAGGTAACCGGAAACGTTAGCAGGTCCGAAACAACCATCGTGATAGTGCGGTTGCCATTGTCCGATAAGTGTTGGCGAAATTTGTTGGCCATTTGTTAACCGGACATAGTATCGTTGCGTAGTTTATTCTGCCGAAATTAATTCACAGTGCAGTGAAAACAAACCAAACATCATTCGCTGCGTATCAAGATGAAGGGGACAAGATGGATGTTCTGAGAACTATTTTCGAGGAAAGAAAATGTTTCTTAATTTTTACAAATTCCTTTAAAACAACACATTTTCCGATAGTGGTTTCGCCCCTCTTGTTGTGTCTAAAAATAAACACTATATGCGACCGAACTGTCCCCACCCATCGCGAAGTGACCGATGACGGTGAACTGAAACGGGGTCTTAAAATAAACCCGAATGCACGATTACGCCCGTGCGCCGGCGGGCATTTATGCTGCGCGTGACATTTACCCGCAATCGGTGGATACTTTCACCGCATTTCAAGTGGCTTGGGCAAGCTAAAGCTCAAGGTAAACTCGACTCGAAACTCAAGCAATAACATCAGTCATCTTACAACGAAGGGGATGTAGCTCAGATGGTAGAGCGCTCGCTTAGCATGTGAGAGGTACCGGGATCGATACCCGGCATCTCCACGACGATGAATCCTTTTTACAAAAAACGAAAATCTGTTTGAAAATAAGACTCCAAGCTTTTAGGAGAACGTGAACTAAACGGGAAAAAAATCTGATAAGTTTGTGCCACTACAGTACAATAGTGTTGTGACGATAAACAATCACAAAACAGTGCATAATTAATCACAAAACAATGCAATAGTGTTAAACAATCTGTCTTATAATCTTCAATCGATCTTAAACGATTCGTTTAAAATGTTTTAACGTATTGCTAAATGTTATTAGTTCCATTTTTCCTTTCAAATCGTTATTAACAACTGAAGATTGCTTGGAGGTAAAATATTTGTTTTCAATCCTTGTTTATTAACATTTTCAATGCGTTACAGTGAACTTTTGATATACATTTTTGGGATCTAAAATAAACTAATTAGATCACATGAGATCCGCTAAAATGAGTAAAAGGGAACCATAGAAAATAAATATAAAAATTTTATGCGATAAAATATCAAACAACATGCCTTGGAATCCTGATAAAATCTAAGTAGAATTCACACTTCTTTCACAAAGAAAGCGCAGAAGTATTCGTCTGTGCAACATGGAAGAAAAAATAATATTTTCCTACGATTATCATGGCCGCCTTCATCATCGCTCGTCACGCAAAAAACTCAGCCCCCCCTTCCTCCCCGTTAGTCGGGGCAGATAAACATCAAAACCAAAAACCTCATCGGCAACATCTTTCACCGTTCCAGACCAACGGCAAAGCATAACGATTCCGCAGCCAAAAGATCATTTGGTGCCATCGAACGCTTGCTGCGGCAGGAGCAGGAAAAATAGACAGTGACACTAACAAACTCCGCTTCCTCTTCACCGTTCGCCCCCTCGTTCGCAAACGGGCATCCCCAAACGCCTCTCAAGACGACATCCTTATCCCAAAATCAGGACCAGCATCCAAGTATGCGGGGCTTGTCTGTCAGTGATGGGAACCGATAAAAAAGTCCTTGTTGCAGTTTTTGCCTTACCCCTCGGAGTACCTTTTTGGGTTGGTTCGTTTTTTCTCCGTTGTGTCTTGAGGGGACACCACGGCGGGGCAACATCAATTTACGCCACAAACGATTTATCTCCCACCGGGATATGACTGGAGAGTAGCACGCATCCACGAAAAAAAAACAAACACTCAGAGAAGCATGATACACCATAGCGTTCTTGCCCTCGTCCGTCACGTCGACGACGGATCTGGTCTTGATCTCGCGCTTGAAAAAGATGTCCATCGCCAAACATCGTATCTACCTCGTCATCTTCAGCGTAATCCTCGGAATATCTGCACGCCCTTCACGCAAACAGCGCTAGTTACCAACCACTTGCGGTGATGAGAGATGAACTTTGATTTATTTTCCATTGACCACCAACGCACCATTACTGTCATAAAAATACAATTTTCCGAGACTGAAACAAGCAGCACCAGGAGGGGAGGGAACAACAACGATGACGACGGCGACTTATGATGTGTCAATGACTTTGACTTGCTTACTGTAACTTTGCACAGGAGCGGAGGGCTTCCTCCTACATTGCTAAGATCAAACCCGAACCCGAAAGTACGGACGCTGGAAAACTTAGACATCCCCCAACGAACGATCGGAGCCCGTGCCATGTGCTGCGGAGAGTAATATGAACTGACATGTTTTAACTTTGGTGCAACCAAAGCATCTACTACGCCCATTGGATTGGAAACATAAAAATCATTCTCCCGCACAACGTCCCCGGCAGTCCGAGAGGGGCGTCGTCAAATGTGTCATCCTCTTTTATTGACACCATATATAATCGGTCATGTTCGGTACGGTTCGGTTGGCAAAACGTTCCACAGAAGACGCACGATACGGATCTCCCGTGTCCCGTGGATGGGCTTCTGTTCCGTGATCCAAACCGCGGGAAATCGTTGTACGGTTCATTAAACTTTTGCCATGTAAACTGTCGCCTACAAACTGAAAACGGACGTGTAGACTTTAACGATTTTGAAGGAATGGTATGACCAATAATGACAAACAACTCATGTCGATTTAGGTCGATTAAACCGCGTCGTAGTTGATTTACTGATAGTGAATGTGCGCGTTATAAAACTAACATATAACCAGTACGTTTTAGAGTCTGGTTTGGTATTCGTATAGGAATTTCGTTACATCTAAAAATGCACTATTGTAAATTCTTTTCCACGATATTTACTTCATCATGATAAACAATAGAATTAAATCTCCGAGTTTATCTGATTCGTACCGAATCGATAGCCGTTAGGCACGGGAACTCGTGAGATAACAAAACATATTCCAACGATAAAACAAATAATGGTCTCATAAACGGACGATGGTATTGCATTTCTCTCACGTGTTGTAATATTTTTCGTATTTTAATGTCTTAAGATGTAAATATCTTGTTGTCTTAAACAACAAAAATATTCACATTAGCATATGAGCACATTTAAACTAGCGCAATTTATCTCTGGTAATGTTTTTACCTTTCTATTATAATTTTTTTAAATTTGTAATAGATTTTTCTAGAAATTTCGAAATTTTTTACGACAGCTCACCAAATATTTTACCACAGCTCCACTTTGACAAAGTTATCATCATTTTTCTTAGCTTCGCAGACCCCAATGCGAAGAAGCAACATAACAATTATAAACAAATAAAGGCAATTGTAAAAATGACCAACCAGAATTAAAAAATCGAGTAATTTGTTTTTATATTGAAATAAATGTTATTATATTTTTCATTTTTATAATTATTTCGAAACAAAATGGTTTTCTATTGTGTTGTAAAATCAATACTTTGTCTAAACTTAAAATCTATTGGAAGATAATGTTTTCTAATCCAATTTTATTCTAGAATTTTTCTCAAGGCATGCAAATTTAACTTGCGTCTACCAACTATGTCATTCTGTTGTTTTCCAATTATGCTGAAAATTCAAAACATATTTTTTCCCAAAACCCATAACTGTTCAATTTGGTATCGAGTTTTGGGAAATTTAAGCGACATAACATTCTCAATGCTCATCAATACCTTGGTCTCCCTTAACGAAAATTTTCCCCGAATCTACGGTTCCGAAAAAAAACCAATAGCATAAAACATTTCACGCACAACTGACGCCCATGTACAAACACAAACATCAGTGTAGCGAAATGGCATACGGCACTTCCATGTAAACCCTATCGACTGCTGAAAATCCCATCGCAAAGGCGCGTTTCACCCATCGCGAGCTGTGATGGATCACAATTCCAGAACGAAAGTATTACGGATGCACACACTCACGTACGCACACGTGCAGATACGCAAATTTTCCAACATAAACGCACGAATCATTTACGCACCACTTAGAACGATGCGCTACGTTATTCAAAAGCGATCCGCAACTATCGCGCCGCGTGGGAAAATGGAGGAAAATTCGCAGCAAAACACACATTTTACACACCTCACCGGGCAGGTGGTAAACGACCCGACGGTGTCGACTTTTTCCAACCCAAACCCCGGTCGGTCACTCGAGCGGGAAATAAAAACATATACATTTTCCACATCATAATTCAAATCAATCTTGAATCGGTGTTCGGTCGCAAACGGGGTAAATATTAGTGAACATATCAGCAATCACTCACGTCCGTACGGTGTGCGCGTATGTGTTTGTATGCCGGATTGATATTAGCAATTCATTCGATGCGAAATGCTAAAGAAACAACATTAGAATTCCGTGCCCTTCCCGTACATTTTCGCGCTCCGTTCGAGAATATTTTTCGCCGAGAGAAATTCGAACCGTTGACGAGGACGATGACGACGACGATAGCCGATGGCGGATAATCAAAACGGATGCCTCCGGTTCTAATTATTTCGACTCGATTAAGCGTAAAATTTTGTTACAACCTAAATGTGGGGTCCCTCCAACGGGCGAACCATTCAAACCTTTCCGATGAATTGGGCGAAAAACGTGCGCCTCCAGCGCCTACTATGGGATCTTTTTATTCCGTCGGCGATGAGCGTCATGTGCGGAAGGTACTGCTTACTTTTCCACAACCTACTGAGGAAATTTTAGGTTATTTAGAATGCGTTTGTAGTACGAAATTTCCTTTCTAGAATTTTTCATAACATATTCGTCGTTTTTTGGGAAATATTATTCAAAAATTTATTTAAACACACATTTAAACAATTTCATTTGATTGGGTTTCAACGGCAAACACTTGAATTTTTTTTTCATGTTACTTTAAAAGTTGTTAAATTGCTTGATTAATTTTTTACAACGTTTCAATCTTCATTAAAATGATAATACTTCACTCAGTAAAATGATGCTATGTATATGTTTTAACAAAAAAATATTAAAATTAAAGCTTGTTAAATTTTTTTTTCACAAACAAAACAATAAAGACGCGCATCGTCAATAATAAGGTTGGTAAATAATTATACTTTTTTCACATAAATTACGACAAACTTTGTAATGATTTCCGATTTTTTCTCATTTATCATCGTACTAATGACCAAAGTTTTCATCTAACGCAATATCAAGTATTTTATAGAATCAGGAATTTCAATGAAAAATTTAACCAATATGTTAACTGAGATAAGTCATTTAAGCAACGTTACAATCAATAAAACATACAGAACGAACGATGTAAACAGATCAAAAACAACTATAAAATATGATAGTTTTAAAAGTCAGACTAAAATAGAATAATTCAGAATCAAAAACCAAACATTAATGTTCTTTATTTGCCAAAGAACCATCCATTATTTACATTTATACTAAATGACGAATAAAAATCTAAACCTCATTTTTTATATCTATACAACATTATAGAAATTCAAGTTTCAAGTGTTATTCGTCGCAATAATCAAAACCACATCTTTGTAGCCTGCTAAATACCCTGCTGGTCGTTCTAATTCCACCCGTCAGCAAACGGGCTGGCTTTGCTTTGCCTCTTAGCTACCGCGACGCGATTTTTCGTATCAGTAATGAGGTTCGCTTTGCCGGGGGTATTAATTTAATTTCTACTTTTCAACGCCAACAAAGTAGAAGCCAGCGGTTACGAAAGCTAGCAGAGGACAGAGCGGTCTCCCGCGATTTGATGACTCTATCGATCGGATCGAATCGGATTCGTTGGTTTTCTCATTTGCATGGGTCAGATTGGAAAATTTTCATTACACTTTAAGATAGCAACATCTTTAAGAGAGCAACTAATGAGAGCGTGCAATGCCATGGCAGCTGGAATTTCTTATCGCTCTTTGCTCTAGATAGAGCAATAAACAAGGCTGATAAAATCGACACTTGAATTGAAGTCGATGGCTATTAGGTTTAGATTTTATTACGCTCATTTTAATTATCCAGAGCAAGATGTGTTAGAGTGATAAGCTTTTGTTACTATCAACACATTGACCAATTAGATTTTTTTTTTAAATCTACCCTAAAGGACCTTCTAGTCCAAAACTTGAACCCAATATTTTTGCTATTAGCACCGAAAACACACTATTTGCCTGTAGAGCGATGGAAACAATCGTGCGGAGTGATACCGATCCACCACTCAAAGCTTCCTTTGACCGGTTGTTACGAAAAACCTGCCGGGGGAGAAAGATTTATCTCCCTGGCCAGCCAGCAATAGTGTGGGAAATTTATGTCCCACCGTATACGATCGGTGGCTGCGGGAAGATTTATTTTTTTCCACCCCGAACCGCCACCGGGATGAGACTCGAAAAACTAACTTCCAACAACACAACAATAACAATGGCGACGGAAGAATGATATCCCGAGTTGGTGTGGCCAGCCGGTTGGTGGGACAGCTAGATGCGAATGCATCCGTAACCCTATTCCAGGCGCGGGATAAAAAGAACACAAACTTACTGGTGAGTTTATTTAACAACCACTCGTCCGCAAGATTAAAACCCCCTGTACGTTCGCCATTTTTCTCGGGAATGCCATTTGGAGGGCAAAAACTTCCCACAAGCGTGTATCTTTTTTTTTCTATTTGATTTTCGTGGCCAGTTTTGTTGCAGAAGTTGGAGTGGAGAGTGCTTTTTTTTTCTCTCTCTTAAACACTGGATAAACCCCCTTGCTTAGGGCTTCCTAAGTCCAATCGCTAAAACCTAGAGCAAAGGGAGCCCGAAGCTGTGCAGAGGAAAAGGTAAAATTTATATACCCCAACTACCCGTCGAGGAACAGTGTGTTCCTTTGGCGAGGAAGAAGTAAAGAATACGGCTTCACAGAAGATACTTTTTGAGGCACAGCAGCAACAACAACAACAGCGGCAGTAGAAATCCCATATGATCCCGGTAAAAACCCGTTCACGATGTATGTGGCCTCCACAGGACAGGACAACCCGGTGCGCCGCCACTCATAAACAAACAAAGAATCTTTATGTTGTCTTCTGGAAGTAGTCGTTGAAAGAACAAAAAAAAACAATAAAAAAATCAACCTCCTTCGAAGAGGAAATCATCGCTCAGCGGGTGATCGGTCAGTGGAAATGAGACGCCCGGTGGTTATTTTTCTTTTCCCCCCGAAGAGACAGACCCGAAAATGAGAAAAAAAACGATATTCTTCGCCCATCCAGAACCTCCTTTTGGCCCCGTGTGTTTTTGGAAATGGTCCAAAAGGAAAACAAACCGGGGGAGGGGGAAAAAAAATAAACACAGTCACATAAAATAAACGCAAACATTCCCAAGCCGGCATTTTCCACCGATCTTCCGGATTGCTGTGGTGACGTGGGTGGAAGGGGGGGAGAGGGTGGTGGTCATGGTGGTTACGGCTAACCAGATCCGGTTGTCCGGTTGTGTCCGAGTGCCGGCCGAAAACCCGAAAGCGGTAGGAGCGGCTGGTTCATCCTAATGGGATGGAAATAAAAGAGTGCTAGGAAATAATAAAATTCCCAGGACTTCCCTCACACCCACGAGGATACGCTCGTCTTCGGTGGCTCCTTTCGAGTCCAATCAACCGCGACCATGACCGGTATGGGGGAGGGAGGGATCGAAAGGATAGCTGGAGCGAGCAATAGGATACGGAACCTTCCCATAAGCCCCAGAGTAAAAGTAGATACGAAGTGTTCGAGTGGTCAAGCGGCGGGGAAAACGGGGAGAAAACAGGACTTCTGGAAAACACAACCACACACGCACATACCCGCACTACACCCCCGGTAGATGGCCATTGGATTCGCTGTTTGTGGACCACACCCCATTTTTCCTTCGCCGGAGCGAAAACCCGGTGAAGAAAAGCGATCCACGCTTCGCTCGCGCACACTCTCTCTCTCCCCT